>JABUQX010055349.1:0-42500 GCA_015478945.1 Trachelipus rathkii
AGATCGAGTTAAACTTTCTCATTAAAACGGCTCTGCCTCCTGTGCCTGACATCTTTTTGTGAATAACATATATCTTATACTAACTAACACTACTATACCGGTACCGAAATAATACTATCAATATATACCCGCCCTATACTTTATACCTTAAAATGCATTTGATATATATATACATATGTACGTAGTGTATATGTTATAATTTGATATTTATAATTCATCCATATAATATAAATACGTGAAAAATATAATCTATTTTATTATGATATAATAATATGGTAATAATAAGTGCACGCGGATATATATTCTAGTATTAAATATCTATTATAAAATACAAAGGGTCTCATGTTATTAGTATTTAAAACTAATAGTTACATTATATGAACATATCACACTATACCACGTGATTCACAACATATTATATTACTAGGTGGTGGAATATAGGAATAAATACTAATAAATAATATTAATCAGTATTAATTTTAACATAAGGTGTACATAAAATATTTATTTCACTTCTGGTTATTATATTAGATATATAATATAAAAAATAAGAAGACGCTCAAGAGACAGGTATTTCACTCGTTAGGGAGGTAGGGCAACCAAGAGTTTGTGATGGGTGAGTAGATATGCATATCAAGTAAAATATAAAGTAAGAATTTATAAAATAATAATTATACTATAATAATTTTACATATTACTCTTTTTGCAATAGAGCTGGTAGAATTTATATATAATACAATAAATTTTATATACGTTAGTTAATATTTTAGGTATATACGTGAATTTTATTATATATTATATTTTATTTTTTTATTATATGAATTTTGATACATATGGTTGTGTGTAATGATTTGAAATAGAATTATAGTTATCATTAATATCATTACTATAAATATAAATAAGATAAATCGATTATTGTATAGTATATATATTCTAATAAAATGGGCGTTTTAGGGCGGATTTCACATTATAGGGGGGGCAATAGGTTAGTGAAACTATATGAATAACCTCATATATATATATATATAACGAGATTTTTTTTATTTAACCAATACCATATCGTCTAAAATTATAATAGTATATAATGTGGTATACATGTATAGGATTGTCGCTTATTGATATCTGATATAGATATGATTTATATAATATGTATATATAATATATAGATATACATTATAACTAATAATTTAATAATAATATAGAAGGAGAGTACACGTTAGGATATTTAAAATAATCGTATAAATATAAAATATATTGTATATAAATATAATAATATTAAGATTAACTTTGATAGCATAAGAAATAATATTAATAATTTAGCTGAATAATTTTAACCATTATTATATATATTATGCCTCTATACACACCAACGTTTTACTCTATCAAAGGACCGACAATCTATCGACATACTGAGTTAGTTCAGCGGAAAAAATATCTGTCATGATAGAGTAAGTCTAGAAATAAAAAGTATACACACACTACATGTGATTAGCGTTGAAACTTTCCAAGTTATCAAATAGGAAAAAATCGAAAACGAAGATTAATAAATATAGTGAGAAGCAAAAATGTATTTACTCCTATCCAGTTTATCTATCGAATTGATGTTCTTTTTTGTCAGTTTTTTTTCTAATTCAGTGAATAATTCCCTATATATATTATATGATTTTCCTGCACCCCCCGTCAGGAGAAAATGCCCCTCCAAGTTGTTTTTATTTTTCCGCATATCAAAGATTTAGATGGGCGAGCGCAATTAATTTGGTGCCTACACCAAAATCAGGTTGACAGAACACTATCGGAATTACGCTTCTAAATCAGCAGATACAGCCTATTTAATATGCTGAAAGGATTGTCCAAAATTAATATGAAAATTATTTCTAATTTATTGGCAAAGATTATTTTTGGTGGCACTATGCAATACATCATAACTTTTGATTGAAACTTTATCAACTAAGGCTAATACCATGCATATAAGCTTATAATTTGCTCTGCCATCTGTTAACTTTCTTCTTAAGTGTTAAGGATTATAAATCAACAACCTTATTAAAGGTTATCGTAAAGCTTTGTTAGTCTTTCTCAAATTGAGTATATTGCGGACTAGGTTTAGGAGCATTCGACTAAACATAATAGTAGAATAAACGTTCGTGCAAATTAACCGACAATGCACTATTTTTGCAATATCTATATCACTGTGCATAGAAATAATTTGAGGCAACAATATCCGTCAATTTTTTTGGTTAGTACCCGTCATATTGCGGTTAGGCCACTTGTCTGAATTTATATATAAAATAGTATCTATTATAATTTATATAATATAATTATTTTACTACCTAATATATATAATAATAATATAATTATTTAATCATTATATTCATAAAACTACAAATATCTTGTGTACTTATTCACTCAATATATTACTCAATTACTAATCAATTAATAGAATACTAAAGAATATATACTACTGTATCTAACTATAGCGAAGTACAATATACTTTATATATTTTTTAATTAGTTTAATTTAAATAATATATTATATATAATATATTCATCTCATTAAAATTTTTATCATAAAATTGATATACAAATATCTAGAAAATACCAATTCAATATATTATAATATAATTATATTTTCATTATAAAACGCTTAATGAAATATTCAAATTAATTAAAATTCCATACTTACTAATTTATTAATACGATTATATTTATATATAATAAATATTATTTATAATACATACATATATAATTATTTATTAATATATTTATTGTGACGTTAATAAATGATTGATTATATTTATATAGTTAAAAAATATACAAATAAATACCTATAATATAATGTTATGGATCAGTTAGTATTTTTATAATATAATATCAATAACTACTTTTACTTTATACTATGTGACCCAGCATCGCCCGAAGCGAGTTCTAGTGGAATAAGTCACATTAGTACGTAAGTAAACTATTATACTACAATCCTTACACAGGAAAAATAATAAGCATTATTTTGATTTCATTGGTTTAAGATAATCTCATTTACGAGGAAACTTAAAAATAAAATTTTTTTTATTCTATTTATATTTAAATTTTTTATTAATAACTTTTAGCTATATAAATTCTCTAAAAATTTAATGATTAATATCTTTAGATCCTGAAATAAGTGTGCAAGACTCTGATTGCTTGTGAAAGCTTTGACAGTAGTCTCGGAGTAAGTTAAGAAAGATGGTGCGCGATTTTTATTTTATGAGTGTTTATATTTTGGAAGAAAATATTTTTTATTTCTTTATTTTTTTATACTTCTTCTTTTGTATTGCGATTCTTTTGAGGAGCTTAGATATGACAGCGGAGGGACAGCGTCGTCCCTTCGAGTACGGCCAACGCCAAACCCGACATTCTTTCTATAAGTTCTATGTTTACCCTCAGTGGTTTCGTAACTCAGGCGTTTTAAAAAAAATTAACAATTACATTTGGGCACTTTCCGTGCATACTCTTGGAAGTTAACACGCCGCATCCTTTGAATTATTATCACAAAAACTGTAATTTATTTTTAATACTTTTTAACAATTTTATTTAATTTTTATTTTAAAAAGCGTGATTTTATTCGTTTTTTTTTTATTTAATTCTCCCTCTAAGAAATGTCTCCTGATTAGATATGATATGATACATCTTATAAGGAGAAGTATCTAACCAATCATGCTGCCCTGTATTTATCTGGTTTTTATAGTATTTATTAGTTACATGGACTTTACATCTCTGTCAGAAAGATCCTTAGATAATATATAAATTTTTAATGCTAAATAATTAGAATATTGGCCATATAGGTTTTTACTGTTATCATTTCAATTATATATATATTATATAATAATATTATTAATATGATATATTGATTATAATAATATAATTATATAATATATAATATAATATAAAGTATATATACTTATAGTATACTTAGAATATTATAATTATCATTATAATAATATACAATATTACTTATATATTTACTTATATATTAAGTAATATTATAAACCGCGTGGGTCTGCATTAACGTTTTTAACAAAAAAATTAAGAAAAAAATATTTCATTACATTTGAGCAATTTTCCGTGTGCTTAACTAACTGGAGCTTTGGAAGTACGACCGCATTGATTTATTGCAAAAAAATTCTAATATTTTTAAGGCAAAGTGATGTTATTTCAAATTTTTTTTAATTTTTTTAAAAAAGAAATTATTATTTTTTTTGAATAATAAAATTATCTCTCAGCGGGAATATATTATTAACCTGATTAATAATAATAGATATTTTATTTTTGTGTAGATGTTATAGTTTTTTTTAGTTTCATGCATGTTCATTCAAATTTACTGTATCATATAATATATATATATTATAATTATATATATATATATATATAGATAAAAGTGGGCTACTTATTTATACTACTACTATTACTCATAATATTACTCATATATATATATACTATTCTATAGATATTATTAATACTATAATATACTATTATTCTTTAATTAGCTAAACAGTTATAATATTAGACATAATTATGATACGTAATAACTATAATTTATTTTACTTTTATAATATATACATATTATATATATATATCTATATATTTTAGATTCAGCATTAGTATTTTAATATTTACACTATTTTTTTTAATTATTTTCTTGTAAACAATTTTGTTTTAACGATTCTTTTATTTTGCTCATACATGTTACGGACGGTTTCGGACTTAAGTTGACGTTTTCGTTGTTGTGCGCACTCTCTCTCGCTTACGAGACAGTTAAGAAGATAGCTTAAAGTTTGTGCGTTCGGACATGCGAGTAGACAGGTAATTATTGAAGCTGAAAAAGTCAGTGGGCAAGGTAGGACGGTCCACCTTATATTCTAATACTACATTGCGTAGTATCGAAGGATATATACTCGTATATAGGTAGTGTGTACTTAGAATCAGAAGTATACGAATTTTAGGAAAATGGCTTACTCAACAAATTGAACATATCGCGCAAGTGATTGGTGAGATAGCGGAAATTATATATCGTGTTTGATTTTCACGAATGTTTCATTCATGATTAGCTTTATTTCTTCGGCAAAACCTTCTTGACAGCCGAAGCACGAGTAAGACTCCATCAAATAGTTTGTCAATTATTTGAGAAAGTCTTTATCGAAATTATGTTCCCTAGGAACTCTTCTACTTCTGATATATATATAACAAAAGAGTACCAGCAGGTTGTCTGATTATTTGACAACGCGTGGATCACGGTTAGGAAAAGGGATTTTGATAAGTCCATCGGTGTGAGAAGTTGTTAGCAATATAAGTAGAGTCGTAGCTAAAGGAGTAAGAGATATAGAAGGTTGAGACAATTTCCTTATGAGGCGTAAGCACAAATGCAAGTCGAAACGGCTTTACGTACATTTGACTAATGCAGGTGGGGAGAAAATATAGAGTAATTAGTCGTGTTGATCGTAAGGTGCATTAAATACTAAGTCAGTGATATGGACTGTTACAGTTGCATCAGCTTTAGTGAATAGATCTGGAATATAATAGATAGTTTATTTAGTTCCTGCCACTACCGAGGATAGATCTCACTCGACGCATGAAGAGTAATTGTTGTGTCATATATAAATAAAAAGCGTACATTGCGTTAACAAGTTAAAATTTTTCGGAGTTTGTTTATTTTTTTTATATTTTGTTGAATCGATAGACATAAAGTGAGAATTTCCATTAAAAAAACGAAAAAATTTGTTTGAAAACATTTTTGTACATTTATAGATGTTTATAGTTTTCATATGTACTTCATGAATAATTGGACTATAGAGAATGATTGCTTGTCTTAAAAGTTTCGTTGATACCACAATTATTATTTTATTATATTATTAGTTATTATTTGTAAATTTTTATGGACTAATTACTCGTCCTGCTGTCTGTCTCATTCCATTATTATTAATTATTTATTTTATTTGTAAATGTATTATTGATTATTATTACTTATTATTATTATTATATTTTGATGTATATTATTATATATAATATATTATATATTCATTATATATATTTTTAGTGGATATATTATATTTTCTTGTAAGCTATATGCCGTTAACGCTATATATATATTATGTTAAAGTGAACTAGGTTGTTTACGGAGTCGCAATTGCCGAATAGCGCATTGCCGAAGCCGATGGCGCCGCTTGCGTGATGTGATAGCACCGTAGGTCGCGTGTAGCTCAGAGTATCGTACTGTAAGTGCAATAATTTTTGGATTAGAGATGACTGATAAGACGGAGCCAGAGCGGAGCTCGGAGTAACTGAGGAGCCAGAGCCAGAGCCAGAGCCGAGAGCCAGAGCGCATAAGAGTGGCAGATGTCTCTATCTCTAGAGTCTCAGAGCTCAGAGCTTCACTTCCGTTATTCGAAGCCTTGTCTATATAACTGTAAGGAGACAAAATTTCTTAGTTATAATAGAGATCAAAACTGTAGTTTAGATGATATATTTTTGAGGAGGAACCGGTGCCGGGGCTAACCTGTGGCGGATGTGTTGTATTGATCATAGCATGTTATTGAGAGGTATAAAAGTCTGAGAGTACCTCTGATCTAAAATTTATTGATGCAGTATCAAAATGTAAAATGGCTACTATAATGGAGGGCTAGTCCATATAAATAAGCCGAATTCGTATCACTCTATTCTTAAGTTGAATGAAGTACTAGTATAACGTGAATACTTCAGATCCGGAGCGGAGTCGAAGCGATGCCTTAGCCCGCTTCATTCAAATGATTCTTTCACTTTACGTAGTGTAGTAGCACTATTCTAATATAATACTTTATTATTATTATTTTCATTATTATTATTATTATTATTATTATTATTATTATTATTATAGGTTATTATCATAACTTATCATATGTGTATTATACTTATAGTTATGTGATTATATTCAATGTATTTATTTATTATTATTATTATTATGTGAGTGTTTTCTGAATTATAATAATGAGTGATAGTTTAGTTTATGTATTGCACTCCCTATTCACTTGATTTAGAGTTCGTGATAAGAGAATTCTATATTATATACTGACTCATATTATATATATTGTTATTTTCTGAGGGTGGGGTGGACAAAAAAATTTAATTTAATCTAATAAAAAAAAATTCCTTTATAAAATAGACAAAGCAAAAAAGTATTATGATAATATTTTATTCATGTTATATTGATTATTATAGTATTTATTATATTTATTATTAATTATTATTATTCCTTATTATTATTGGATTATTATTATTATTGATATTACCCGAAAATTTGTAAAAAATTTTTATTGGTGGTGTGTTTAATTATATGAATATCTTTTATTATTATTTATCTTCACATACGGATTAATTCTGAAAGCATTAAATTTTTATTTATTCTTGTATTTCGTAAGCAAACTAGTTCTATATGTTTTTATATTTCATATACTGTATATATAGATAAAAACTTTTATTTAAATTTGTCACTCACAAATCTGGAGATATATGAAGTTTATGATATAAAGCATTATATTAATTGTGGTTTTATGGAGTTAAACTCGAATCTTATTTCATCTAGAATTTCAAATTACCTAAGTAACAGACGCAAACGAAATAAGGAGAGTGATCGAGCAGTAGTCAAGTACTATTTGCTGCAAATATATAATTTTCGTATATTTTAAGATATTTTCATTATCCGTGTTCTTTGTGATTTCTCTTATAATGACTAATTTACTTAAGCTTGTGTTGATGTATTTATGGCTGATGTGATTCCATATATTATTATGTTATTATTATTATTATTTAAATTATTAATATATGAATTTTATTCCATCTATTATTATTATTATTTTATTTATTGATATTATATTTGATTATTTATTATTGATAAATTTCTATTTCCTATTGTATTATTTCGTTAATATGTCATTATTTATTATTATTTATCTCATAATTAGTGTATCTATTTGATTCTAAAGTTATTAATCTATTTTATTATTATTATTGTATAACACATTGATTAGTAATAATATGATTAATAGTAGTTTCCACGCTCAAGTCACACCTGTACATAGCCACTTAATTATAGAACTATCACTCGTGCGATTTATAATAGTTTGTAAAGTCCTATTGATCTTAATACCGTACATCTCTCACAGTTATAGTATTCTCTATAAGTATAATTACTAGTATAACGCCTATATTATAAGCATCTATTTTTACAATGAACTTCATAGTTGGTGATGGGCGATATACAATGATCTGTTACGTTAATATATATATAGCACATTCTATATATCTCTCTAAATAAATTTCCATGTATATATATTTCTGTTGTATAGTAACACACATCTCAAACTTCTGCTGGAAAAGAAGTTCATAATTAATATAATATTATAGATACATAGATTTGTTTTCTATACATCTAACTCGAAGAACAAGCCGGTGGCAGAAAGAGTTATGATGGTGTGTTACACTAGTTGAATACCTTTTCAGTAGCATTGTAGATTGTGGTTACACTACCTTAGTGGATGCATAATGATCTTGATTGTGTGTGTCCTAGAATGATAATGGGTGAAATAGTTAATCAAATACGTAAGGAGGAGATATACTGACACAGTAGTCTTTTGCTATTAGGAGAGATGGATCTTGGGATATATGCTATATCAATAATCTCTGTGTCATCTCTCTCATTCTCCTCTCTCTTTACTTCACGATCTCTCATGCTCATACTCTCATTATGTGTGTACATCTCTCTATACTCTACTCAGTCTCTTCTACTCTTCTCTGCACTCTCTCTCTCTCTTCATCTCTTCATACTCTATCGCTATCTACTTTACTCTCTTCTCTGTCTCACAATAAATCTCTGTGTATTCCATATATATAATCTATGACATTCACTTTTCTCCCTCAAATCACTGCACTACTATATATATTTGTTTAGACACTTTATATGCAAAACGCTCTCATTAATTCTCATTAATTAATTAATATTGCACTCACTCTGAGTGAGTATTACAGTAAAGGTCTTCATATTAGTATAAGAATATTTGTGTACCGTGAATTATATATATATTCTAACAAAAAATTTTAAATGACTATAATTCTATAACAATAATATTATTCATTTATATAAGGTATAAGAGTCTCTTACGTTAGCGCATTACTCTGGTTCTCTACACTTTTTTAGTCTCCTTCATTCTCTCGTCGCGTTCTATTTCTCTCTCATATATACTTTAGCGTGTGTATAGGTCTTCGTCTTCGATGTAACGCAATACTAGATCCAAAATACTTATTCTACTATACTCTCATCATACTATCACTAGTCACAAACAATACTGATTAAAGAAAGCCCAAGAATACTCCATACTACTACAGTTTCACTCTTTTAAACACGCGCGAGTAGATAATTCCTTTGCACAGAATCCAAATTCTCTCACCACCATATATCTCCATACTAATACTCTTTACAGGCTATATTACACAGGTTTGTATCTTCTTTTGATCATTTCTTATTTCGTGAAAAGCATTGGTACTCTCTTCACATTTATCACATCCATGTATATTAATCATGTCTGTACGCACATATAAATATACTCAACTGATTTAATAACGCACGAGTTTTTATCTACTATAACACTATAACTTATTACACCACAGTTGTTACATGCTATTTAATTGATTTTTCTCATCTACACCATCTCTCATCCTCTCATGCCTCACAATCCATATCACTATCTCAGCGAGTCCTTCCACACTCACCTGAAACCCTCCTTAACTGAATTCGACGTCTGGAATCGATTATCTCTTTCATACTCCTCTCTACATCTAACCTCGATTCTTTATTATATCAATATTGTATAATTATAGTTACTAATTATAATTACTATGTTATCGTCTGCGACTTTCATTATATCAGTATTATAATTTATCATGTATTTGAATATAATATTACTCACACATAGGTATGCAATCCTCACCGCAACACCAGGTTTCACAGATCTTACATATAAATAGATATAACATTCGCCTTAAACCTAGGCAGGCACATTAACTATCATACCTATATCCACTCATTCAATCCTATATATAACTAATATGATGCACTATTGACATAAATATCATCCTCTCATGTAGGTTACATGTCCGCTCACTCAAATTCACTCATTAATCAACCCCATAAATACTTTAGTATCTGCTTATTGTTACAGTTCATTTAATGCTCTCTTAAACTCACCTAAAATAACACGGCTCCGTTTATCCTACACACAAGATACATACAGACTTACGCACGCAATTCTTCGTCGCTTTCATCTCACTTTTGTCGCATTTGACTATGACTCTTCGTTGCACTAACGCTGACGTTTTCTAACTATCATATTATTTTTATATATAACGCCCTATATGCGAAATTTCTTATTTATAAGAATGACAGCTTTAATTCTTTGATCGAATATTTGAAATTTATATTACTAGATCACGATTTAGGCATGAAATGTGTTAATGATGAAACATACTTATTTATATATCGTATTCTTAGTTGTATTTATTTATCTAACAACTCCATTTTTTAACATACTCCTAAGGGATCCGTATTTGTTTGCTAATTTAGATTCCTATTAGCGTAAATGCATTACTTATGTACTATTCTAATTTTAGTTAAAACATATATATTTTATTAATTTGACATTAATTAGACAATTAATAAGTAATTTCCTTATTATTTTATTAATTCATTTTTAATATGAATTTGTATTTTGATTTTTTTTTTAATCCTTGTGAAGGAAGATAAGGCTAGTATAGGAAATTAATTACTATTCTTACTTTTTTCTTTTATCTCAACATTATCTTTATATATATATATTCAGATTAATATAGTTTTTATTTTTAGCTCAAGATGTTTGGAATCAGGTTCTCTCCAATAATATATATATTAATAAAATAGTTGGTTAGGAAACCTCTATAATACTCAATACTTCACTGCCATTTCCTTGGTACTTGTTCTATTATGAGTGGAATTGGAGCTCGGTGAGTACATGTGCCTATGTGCGACATTGAGGGAGGTTGGCAACTGCTCAGCACAACTATGAAGCTTCCAATTTCTTATAATTATCAATACTAGACTAATCATACTCATCTTACGCAACTCATACATTGGACGAGCATAAATGACAATCAATTGTAAATTAGCTAATAAATAATTATTAATAGAATAGTACGAACTTAATATAATACACAATAAGTAAGTAGAGATGACGTTATATATTCCTGTCTTTATCAATATATCCAATTTGTGGTCATTATGGTCTATAATCTAGGATACGTTTGTTATCAGTTTTCTATTATACAGTTTATTATTATATGTATCTATGGTCGAAATAAAATCCAAATGTATTAACTCCACTTATAACAATTCATACTAATTTTGATATAATTCTGTTAACTATTATATATGTATTTTTTTAATTCAAAATTACTTCCTAATCATTTTAACATGGAAAAAAATTTCATCTTCCCTCAACTAAAAACAGATCAGAAAACCAACCAAATCATTCCCATTGTTATATAAAGTATAGGAACAATTTTCCACCACCATTCCTTATCATTCAGAACTTCATGAAAGAGTGAAATCTAAGGATTTTGATCTCATTATTTAAGTTCTCATTTGTTCCTGAGGAGTTTATTTCATCGTTTCTATAAAATATAACTCAATTATTATTATTATTATTTCCATAATATTATTATAATTACTTATACGTTCATAGATAATTACCTATTAAATGTATATTATAATCAAAAATTATTATACTTATTATACAATACATATATATTCTATATATAATTATTTTATTATTATTAACGTTTTATAATGCTATACAGAAATTTATATAGACTTATTATCTATAAAATTCATTCTTATTAGGTTTATTATATTATTATTATTATTACTCTTACATTCTTCTTATATTTCACTTTACTTATAAATATTAATCTTTAAAAGAGGTATTATATTTATAATAATATTATTTCAGATTTTATTAATATATGTCATTCAATTTTTAAAATTCTCTTATTATTAAATTAATAAATAATAATATAGTGTTGAATGTTAGTTATAAAATTAATATTATAAATCAAACATACGCAAATGATTATTATTATTATGGTATTAAATATGAGATAATAGTATTAAATAGTATTAATTAATGTTAATTAATTTATTAGTATTCTTATTAATTAATATTATTAATATTATAATATTAATTAAATATATTATTCGGTGCAAATAAAATATTACTAAGCATCAATCTCAATAGGATTTGCATTTAATTTTTTTTATTAATCTAAAACATATTTAATTACTTAATGAACTTGTACTCTAATCTAATATCATCTAACTTTATTAAATTATTCACTAACATATCCTAGTAGGGTACAATTATAACTTATCAGACCTACTTAATCTTCAAATTTCTTATTACTTCCCACCTCTAATTCTTATATAACTATTATTAATTTATAATTATTGTAAATTTTCACACAGATTATTATTATTATTGGACTATTTTTTCTCGAATTTAATACTTCTGTCACACAAATTTCTCATTTGACTTATTCTCTTTATTTTTGTCTTTTTCCCTATTTTAATAATTCTTGTATTTTTTTTTTCTTTACTTTTTTTTTTTTGGTTTGATGTTATGATGCACATCTTCAAATGCAGGAAAATTTATTAGTTTTCTTATTTGTGATTTCAGACTACTTTTTTCTATTATTATTTTCTTATTTTCCAATGTCCTTTTCTCTTCTTAATTATACCGATATATATCTTACCACAATGCAGCATTCAATTAACTTACTTAAAGAATATTACCACACGCCCTCCCGATCATCGCCTGTTCTACTCTACCCTTTTCACCAGTTCTCCAGCTCCACTTTAAATTTTTATCTTTCTTTTTCCTTTTTTTTCTCTTTTCTTTTTTTCATTTTTTTTCTTTTTTGTAGTGGCACAGAAAGCTAGGAAATCAGTATGTGGATAAGCATCTTTATAAGAAGAGAGTGGACCCGATTAATGGGTATGGGTCGTCAATTTAGCATTCGAACAAAACCGGCTCCAGAAGTGTCGTACCTGGAACCAAATGGGATGATTAGATGTCTTTAAACGTGATTGCCACGATTGGATTCTCGTCGCTGATAGTTCGATCGCCTTTCTGGTTCTAGTTGGGTCGGCACGAGTAGTGAAGTTATATAATGCATGCGGTCAAGCAGGAGGTGGGATCATAAAATGAGCTATCGAGCCAAAACTGCGCCGGAATGCGTCTATGCCGTGGTAATCCAAAAGATGGATTGATTTTTAATTATCGCAATTACGAGAACATCGATAAAATAACAGAACAGCGATAAATCAAATAGAATTGTTATACAAACTTTTAGAGTTTGTAATAGTGTTTATAGAAGATGCCAGAGGCCATCCTTAATTAAAAATTTTTTTTAGTTTTAAATACGAAATGAATCGAAAAAAAAATTAATAAAAGATTTTACCAAAGAATTTAAATTTAACCAACGGAAAATGGTTGCTTTACACACTAAAAAAGAAAATAAAAATGAAAAACACAAAAAGGCTTATTAAAAAAGAGGGAAGGAATATTGATAATTATTGGCAAGTAAACCTATTAGAAGTTAGTCTTCCAAAATTAACCGTCTGGTTCATCCACCACCCCACACATAAACCCCAAAAATATAACAACAGCTTGAGTTTCATGTTCATATTTTTAATTTCTTTGGTCTTCTTTCTGAACGGTCTCCTCATAAACTTAACAAAATTCAAATATCAAAAAGTCAGCCTCAGCGATACCGAAAGGCCTTAGTTCCAAAATAACCCTATACCCCGGAAACACCGACTCCTCATTACCATAAAGCTGACTAAGCCCCGAGGAAGTGGTCGCCGGTTTTACGGGACATTGCCGGCCTGTTTTGATATACATGTAACACAGGTAACCCACATCATCCACTCATATACAAGCACCCAGGCACCTCAGCTCTACATTCTTGGTTGACATTCCTCTCCTCCTCAAAACCATCCTCTTACTTTCTATACCCGTGAGTTAATATAAGGTTTTTCTTGAGTCGTTTCTGCGTATACTAGCTTCCAAACTGTATACTTTGTTTGACTCCGAAACTATCATTGGTCTTGATCAAATTTTTCTTACCGGAAAGCAAGTTGTCGCCAATGTTGCATGGAGTGTTTGTTTGTTCCCAAGGTGTTTGTTTAAAGTTTTTCGAATAATTTCCGATTAGCTCAAGCTAACCTGTCATCTGTATAATTTCATCTGTTTTGAGGTTATCTGGTCTCACTAACAACTGACTATCACAATTCTTCGACAATTTTGGAGGCTTCTGCAAATTAGAAAACATCCTCTCTTCTTCTATTTTTCTTGAAATCTAATTCAACTTTTACATCAATACGCACTCGATTAAACACAATTTGTGAAAAAAAAAATTTAAGCTCGGCCAATTGTTTCCCCCTAATCTCAGATACAGTGTGAACTTGCTTCGACTCAATTTCACATACGCAGATGAAAATGAATGTTATTGAGACATTACAGACCAATGTTACCAATAATCTGTAAATTATAATCTTTCTTATACTATTTTTAATACAAGAACTTTTCTTTCATTAATCAATTTCTCAATGCCTTTCTATATTTCTTATTATTGGCTTATGGCTTTCCTCCTTCCTGTCATCCTAGAATTGTAAATCCACCTCACTATTACTGTATATCACGTGATTTTTAAATACTCTTCAAGTTTCTGGTCAAAGGAAAGATCTCACAGACTTACTGCGGTAGAAACCGTTTTGGCACTATACATTGGAATGCTTGAGCAATATAGTACGACACCAAAGTTCCGGAGGACTTGCTCGATTTCTTTTGATTTCTCATAGATTTGACTACACAAGCTTTATCCGTGGAAAGGGTCCCTAGAGTGTGCAATCGCGAAGCTAATCTCTCGTTTGGTGACCAGGGAGTTGCGCCCATGATCTTTACTTTCAACTAAACCTAGAAAACCTTGTTTTTGACTATGTTTTTTGTTTTCCTACATAGGTACTATTTATCTACTATTTGGAATAGGTCTCTTTAATTATCAACTTCAATTCAGAAAACCTTTGCAACTTATATTCCATCCAATCGGGCAAAATTTATTCTTCATGACACTAGAAAATTTCTTTCTCTCAGTAGAATAATCATTAACTTGACGCTTCTCTTCCCACATACTTTCTGACATTTTTCAAAACAATGTTAACTCTTTGCTCAAATATTTACTTCTAATCCACTTAGACAATCCCCATGCATTCTTTCTTTCTCCCCTCACCTCCAACAATTTATGCAATAATTGAATTTCCTCCTTAAGTGGGTATTTCGCTTATATATATAATAAATTATATATTATAATAATATATATATATATTATATATATAATTATATATTATTACTAAATACTTAACTATATATATATTAATATATATATATATAATATAGTCTTCAATATTGTTAATTATATATTATATACTCTATATTCTAAATATACTAATAATATAATATAATATATATATATATATCACACGCTAGTGATATAATATATTATATATAGATACATTTCTCCTATTTCATAAGCATTGACTCAGGAGCCGAAAAATCAATACTAATGTATCTTATTAATAATTTATGTCAAATAACTAAATTTTGGGTAATAACTAACTACCTAGCAAACCATAACACCTAAATTAACCAACTAATAAACGAGTCACTGTCTATAAAAATCATATATAATTATATATAATATAATTAAATATAATACATATATTAAATTATATATAGATTATAAAATAATTAAAGAAAATAATCATTCTATATATATAATATATTATATTATATAAGTATATAATTCTTAATTACCTTATCTGATATTATTGCCTTCATCACCCTTTAGTGTTGCTTTTTCTTTGTATCATAATCGATATTGTAGACGTCTATTAAACCAAGAAAATCTTGAATAACAAGATCAGTTAAAATTATTATAAATATTATAATAATTACTTTCTTTCTGTATTATCAATTTTTCATAAAAATACATATATTTTATTTACAAACTTAAGCGTCTAACGTGAGAAAATCAGAAGACGTTATACGCTAACTACCTAGAAGTACAACTTGAACACTAAGCAACGGCACGCGTGACTCCGGAGATGGAAATGCTGTTATCCGTCCGATGGAGAGCAGGTCTTCTGTCTAAAGTTTTCTCTCCTCTAAATTTATGGTCGTTTAAATTGTTATATTCATAGCTATTAACCCCCGATCATCTCTATAGCTGATATATTATAGCATATGTATCGAGTTTAGACATGCTGCTAAGAAGCATACATCCGTTGTTTCAAGGAGTAAGCTTCGGAGCTGGCCGAACCATTTTTCTTCTTTTTTATAGAATATAGAAAAAAAAGACAGCAATGAAGGCCACTGTCCAGTCAAGCCAACAAACAAGTCACACAAACACATGCTCATAGCAAATCACAAGGCCACCCAGGGCTTGTCAATCATCTATAACAGAGTAACAAAGTCTAAAACATGATCATTTACGGCAAATCCCTAAGTACCGGCACTATAGCTTGTTCAAATAAAACTTATTTAATAAATCACAAATAATAATACATAATGAAGAATAAAACTAAAAACAAATTTCTAAATAATATACAGCTAACAACACAACATCTATACTTAATAGTAAATAAATGCTTAACTAATACCGTAACTAAAACCGATTCACCTAATTTGCCTTGCCAAAAATATACTATATGACATCGAAACACCATATACTATCAGTCCCTATATGCTTTGGTAAAGTGGTTGGCACAGGGTTTAAGGCATGTGCGTGTCTGATTACCCCATTGCTGATGATTAAAACATACTCCTTGTTGATTAACAAATAATTCAAATTTCTTTATCTTATATATGATGTTTTCTTTTAATTTTTCTTGGAATAATGCGCTTCGGTCATCCTTTTGCCTTGGCTGACTATTTAATTTAATAAAATGGGCTATACCCTGTGAGTAACGAATCAAGAGAAAGAGGGAGTAGACGGATTGCAGGCGCTCCCTTATAATTTGCGTGCCGGCTTAAGAACGTCCATCTGACTTAAAACCACTGCCTCAAAAGCTCGACCAATACACTTAAGATACTTAGATATGTCATTTTTCATTCTGGTTTCTGATCTTACGTCCATCTGGCTATCTCTTCTCTCATGATAGCAAAGCGAGTCTAGTGAAAGAAGAATTAAAAGAAAACGGGTATAAATAACTTTCGTAGACAGCCTGATCCAAAAAGGGCCGAAACTGTGCAAGGAGCAAAGAAAAAAGTGCGATAAATGCTCCATATAATCATGAGGCCGGAGCTCATTGGTCTCATAAACACGAGAGAGCAGCAATCGGCGAGAAGCAACATCACGAAGCGTTGGAGGGGCCACACTCAAAACCAAGCATTTATGCTCTAAGAACTGAGGAAAACGTTAGGGAGAAACAGGAAAACTGACACCGGTGTAGGAGTAATAAAGCAATGGGCCACTAACACCAAGGGGATTCAAGAGAAGTGTGGCAAAGGTGTAGCACCGGCACAGCCGAATCGAGGGGTCCAACTGTGGGGGAGCACTGCAAACGAGAACCGGGCTAGGAAGCCCTGGCTTAAATGCATGTGAGTAAAGAAGAGATATTAATAAATAGAAAATAAAAATATGATAGATATAGATGTAATACGGTGGAGTACTCAGTAGAGATGAGGGAGGGAAGTATAAAGAGTTATGATAATAGAGAACAAGAGGCGCCGCACGGAAACCGGGACATAAGCCACCTTCACGAGTGCCCAGGGGACGAGGACAGGGAGACGACCGGTGTTCGAGCCATCAACCCGTAAGCAACCAGATGACATCGCCACCGAGAGCCACAGTGCTAAAGAGGCGTCATCAGCGATAGAGGAGCTACCGCTGACAAAGAGGTCGTTAGAGGGAGAGAGGAAGAACTGGATAGCGCGGGTCAAACGACATGGCAATGATCAGAAGGTTGAAAGAGGGGGTGGGCGACAGACAAACGCCGGTGTGGCTGGTGACGGGGAGCTAAGGAGGGATTGCATGAACAAAGCTGTGTGAGATTCCGCGTATAAGATAAAGTAGTGGTCTGAGTATAATTAGTGGATATTGTATCAATATTAATGAGAGGTGACAGGCATCTCTGGGTTCTGAAGTGTCTACTGTGTGTTGAGTGTGTGTAACATAGGGTGTCGGTGTGTGGCCGAGAAATAACAAAGATCATAGCGAGAGTTAAAGTAATTAAATGGAAGGATATATTGGAATACTTTAGAAAGTACAATACGAAGGTTAATACGATTGGATGATAGTTTGAATCGAGCAGAATATTTAGTACCTAATTTATATTAAAAGAGAGAGTCGATATTCGGTCTCTTGTTAAACACTATTGTGGGCGGGAGTAATTTCTTACGATGGTCAATTGTATGTAGAAGAGACAGTTAGTTATAATATATTACTATATAAGAAAGTATATTAATTGATTACAAATAAGAGAAGTAATGTTATTTGAGAGACGGATGAGGGTAAGATAGAATCCATGGAGTAGAATTACTTATTAACCTCTAAAGTAGTATTAAGAATTTAAATTTGCCAAATTATTATTAAGAGTTAAATAATTAAAATTATTAATGATATATTTATTATATATTAAGAGATAAATAATTCAAACGAGTCAAAATCAAAAATTCAGATGATTGAGAAGAAAAAATTAAATTAATTTTGTATTTGATGATTTTGCGTAAATAATGACACGATTGATTTATTAAAAACTTTTAATATATATTAGAATAAAATAATATTTAATTAGAAGATATATAAAAGAAATAGAGAGATATAAAAGGAACAAAGAAGGATGCGCGAGAATGGATGAGGCGCCCATGCAAAGGCACTGTCGTAAGATTACATAAAAGATCATTAAAGGAGGAGAGCACTACGGAAAACGCGCCTGCCCAAAATTAGGTTTGGAGATTGTGGGAGATGGAAGACATTGACAGCAAAAATCTATTACACAGTAAGAATGGTAATCTAAGTTTATCGATAAAGTTAAGTGCGTGTGAAAATGGAGACCATAAAGGTTACAGGTTACCTTATATTGTCAGTTTTATATATATAGTGTAAGTATAGTTTTTAAAAGAGGAGAAAGAATTGAAAGAGAGAAGATGAACAGTTCTGTCGACGCGACTGTTCTTGTAAACGGGTACCGAGCCATGGTTTATTCCGTTGGAGCAGAGCCACCGCGGGACCGTGAGAGAACAACAAGAAAGAAGGCACAATGTAGTCGGCGCGTAAAACAGGCTAACAAGTCGGACTGTGTGTACCCAAAAGCGTGGGTAGACGACATGATCGGTGATAAAGGGGTAGACTATATAACGGACAATTAATGGATTCCGGACATAGAGATAAAGAAGTAGAGATGAAGAATAATTAGATAGTAAGATATAAAATATAATAAAGAGAATAGAAGATTAGAGATAGATTATTAGATAAGATGAATAATTAGATGAATATATATGTAGGAGTGGGGTGTAAATGTGATTCCGCAGTTGAACGCTAAGAGATTAAAATAAAAGTGGCAAGACGGGACACGGATGGGAAAGAAAAGTTGGAAGGACTGGAGAAAAGGCAAACTTGGGAGAAAGGAGGTACGAGGGGGAAACGAGCGCCAAGGTAGGACAGAATGAGGCACAAGAATTCGAGGAATGAATATCAAATTATTGAGGATATGAGAAGATGGAAACATAATTGTGCTGCCTCATATTATTTCGCCGCAATCAACGGTGGAGCAAGTCCGAAATGAGCAGTGGATCAGGGTGGGGGGATACCGATATGTGGGCGACAGCCGCAAACCGTGAACGCGCAAGCGTAAAATGCTCGGAGGAAGAAGGATATGCGGAGAACTATCGTAACAAAAACGCAAAGAAAAAGGTAGAAAGAAAAGATTGAAAGAGTAAGGATCGCCAGTGCAAGAAGAATTGAAGTGAGATGGCGCTTTGGAAACGAATAAAAAATACAATTATGAGGCACTTGAAACGAAAAATTCATTAAAGGAATGGAGCGTTACAATGACAGCAAAGTAGAGTAAGTGGAAATTGCGAGCCGTCAGGGGGAAAGTCTGGGCGTGGTTACGGCGAACGAAAGGTAGGGCTGCGCAACAAACGTAACTCAAAAAAAACGAAGATGAATGTAAAGGAAAGAGGTATACAGGGAATAAAGGTGCAGAATTAAAAACTCGTAGCAAACAATCATGCCAAGTGTTTGCTGTCGCATCCACGAATGTCAGCAGACTCAACTGCAGCAGTGGTGGGAGTCTCTGGAGGTCACCGTTTGACATGAATCAAAAGCAAAATTGTGGAATTTGTCGTAGCTTATAACTCTCTAAGACGAACGCGGACAGGTGAAGTTATCCAGGGCAGTAATTGAATTGTTGGGCGAAAGTGGAACCTACCCAGATTTGATGTGTCACTGTGCATAGAGATGGCTGGGTGCCAAATTAAAGAAATGGCGGTGCTGTGAAAAAGGGGAGGATGCAATATACTAGTTTTTGCAACCTATACAGAAACTACACCTATTAGATTGTTGCAACAATTTGTAGACAATGCAACAACACCTAACGCTCTGTTTGCGAAATTTGTAAATTTGTTACAGATGCAATAACACCCCCCTTCATTTTTTTAAGAACCTAATTTTTAAAAAAATTCGTATCAAAATACATTTTCTATTTTTCGAAATGACTTTCAAACTTGCAACATATGCATAATAGATGGGTCCACTTACCGCTACAAAAGCAACGAACGTAGTTTTTGGATTTTGGAAAATTGTGCTAGCAAATTTCATTTCAAAAACCTCTTTTTTTTTAATTAAAGAGCACAATTTTCCAAATATAAAAAAAACTAACTTCGTGGATTATTGTAGGTAAAGGACCATCTATGCATATTTACCCTTTTAGGGCATTTGGATTAAAAATTGTACAAGTTGATACAAAAATGTCAAAAAAGTAGGTTCTGAAAAAAGTGAAAAAGGTCGAAACAATGCTACAGACACAGAAAATAACCCGAAAATGACGTTATAGAGGTCAGAAAAAAGCTGCGGTTTGCTTTATTCCCCCATCAAAATTCTGCAAGTTAAGAATTTTATGTCCATTTTTTAGAGGGGTAGGGGCTAAAATTGGGTCCCAAAAATCTCCAATATGGATCTTCCCTAATTAATTAAAAACAAATCTCCGTCTATAACTTTAGGAATTGTGTGACATCTCAAACACAGTCCAGGAAAGTACTCGTCAATATAGGTCAATGATCACACTTTAAGTTATATCGACTAAGCTCAGTAAGAAACTAAGAAGAGATTAGCACGGCGAAGATCTAAGTTTGGATTCAAGAGTTAAACTACATAGACGTTTGACTATTCGTAGACAAATTGATGTTAGCGAGCTGGGCAACGAGACTTAATTGAATCTCTCTGCAGTACGGTAGCTGAGATGATAAATAAATCTCCCATCCAATTGTACGATTGTACGTACAATTGTATCATTGTACTCCAATCAGTTGAAGACATCCTTATGATAATCAGCAAACACTTGTTTATATTCTCATTGCAATAGCAATTCGAAAAGGAATATTAATATTCTCAGACAATGACAGTCGAGGAATAAGAGATGATGAGCAGGACGATATTGAATTTTCTTCTAAATTTATGGCTCGGTTACAATTCTTATTGTAACACTAATGATGGAGAGAATTAACATTAAATGAAATTAATTCTGTTTACCTAGTTCTTGCTTAATTTCTGATGAGCCTGGACATGAAATCAGAACGTGCTAACGGTGTTTGGTACAAAGCATAATGATCCTACATCATAGTTTTCTTGCTTCAAAGAGAGAACTTTCTGGCAAAACTGCGCCTTCCTTACTGCTTATTGCCTCTGGATGGAAGCTCTGGTAGCTTAATGATCACCTCGAAGAGGCATATATATATATATAATAATATATAAATATATAATATATATATATATATAATATATAATAATTATAAATATATAAGAGTATATATTATTATATTATATATAATATATATATTATATATATAAATAATCCACTGGAAATCTTTCTGGCCTTTGCCAAAAACATCTCTAACAACTTCTGTAAATCTGCCTTTCCTCCTCTTATCGATCTCGATGGTTGTTGCTATCTCCAAACTTGAAGGCTAATCTCTAGTCCTCCATTTTATATAATTCCACCTGGACTATTCTGGCATTCTCGCCTCCACCGCCTTCTCCTCAGTGTCCTGATGTCTTTCCTGTGATTACATTTGGATCGCGGTGCATGGGCTCCTGAGATCTATGAACGTTAGAAGGCGGGGCCCGGATGGCATCCTCCCGAGTTTTTGAGGGAGTTGCTTCGAGCTGGCCCCTCCCTCGTCCAACTATATTCTCATGTCTCAATACGAACACTTCCCTCATTGTTGGAAGCACCACATTCCAACCTATTCCGAAAACAAGGAAGCCGCTCTGCCCTCTAACATCGCCCTATTGCTCTCACCTGTATTCTATCTTAAGATCTTTGAAACCCTTCTAACTCTCACTTCATTAGACCATTGGAATCCATCTTTCTTTTCAGATCGCAGTACGCGCTTTCGGCGTTCGAGGTCTTACTGGTGAATATACTTTCCTATTTAACCGATTTATGTTTCCGCCCTAGAAATACGGGCGGACTTGCGTGGTGCGCGCTTGAGCCATATCCAAAGCCATTATGACCCGGTATGCACGCGTCCACTTCGCTTCTCCAAGCTCCCCTCCTTTGGGTTTTCCTCCTCTCTTTGCTTACTTCATGTCTACGCTTCTTTCACAGTCGCCTCACTGCTGCTGATGGGGCGACTGCTGCTTCTTTTTCTGTCAATAGTGGTGTTTCCTCAGGTTCTGGTTCTTTATCTCCAATTTAATGTCCTACTTTTCATTATATCTTCTCACTACATCTAACTCTAATCCCTAATATGCCGAGACCTTGACCCTTCATCTTCAACTCATTTCAAATCTGCTCCTCTTTTACTTCTAAATGCCTCTAGTCCTAATCTCTTCCCGATTCTATCTTTATCTGAAGAATCCGATTGGAGTCGTCTCAACTGTGAAATTCAATTCTTTAAAAAACTCAACTTTCAAATCTCCCTCTCTAAAGAACCTTCTAACTTTCCTGATCTTTCGACGGTTCTCTCGTCTCTTCCGTTGACAATATAAACATCCTTGGCCTTAAATAAACAAAAAAATGTCTTAGATACCTCACATCACCACGGTTGCGGGCGGCCTCAAAGAACTGGGAGTTCCGCTTAGACTGCGAGACTCAGCTACTACAAGGGTCAATCCCCTTGTATGGAGTACGTTCAACATCGTAGGGGTTCTGTTTCACCCGGCTTTTGACGGGTCGAGTCAAAACAAAAGCTATAAACTGTTCGTACTTTCAGTTTCACTGTGACCTCTATCTTTGCGGCGAGATGTTGGTCTTTATCTCTTTCTATAGGTTACCGTCAATCAGGTGTTCGAGGGAAACTACCACTCGCGTACCACCGCACCCTTTACCGACCCCTCGTAAGCACAAGATGGTGCTGTGTCTTTCGCACGAGTTTGTGTTGATCGTTAGGGGGATGGAACGGTCAGGCAGTGCTGCGGTGCTTCACTTCTTTCCATCACAGTCTGTTCTGTGGAATTCCTTCATCTTCTGTTTCCTGCTGAATTTATTCTCCATCACTTAAAGCCTGCGTCTTCTCATCTGCCGTAATTACGCTAGCGATAAATTTGTTGTAACCCTCCCCTGAATAGGCTCAGAGTGGTGAGTGTGACAACTGTAAAATCATATATATATATAATTTATATAATATTATATATATAATATAATTATATATAATATATATATAATATTATATAATATTATATATATATATATATATATATATTATATTATATATATTATATATATAAATATATATAGATGGAATACATGTACGTTGTCACTCAATTTTTCTTCTGTCAATTTTATTTATTTTTTCGAATTTTTTGCGGAACTGTGCGGTGCGGTGCGAATCCAAGCCTGCACCACACGCACCCGCACCGCACGCACCGCACCGCACGTTAATTTTTTCTCGTGCTCCGCAAACGCAACCGCACTTTATTTTTTCTTCCGCACCGCAACGTGACTTGAACCATGTCACCGAAATTTTGATGCCCACCCCAACGGCACCGCACCACAATGAGCGCACCACGCACCGCACCGCACCACCTGGTGCGTTCGGCCAACCCTAGTTAAGTCATTATGCTCGATTTTCCCATCAATGTACACTGAAACCAGAAGGCTCCGTTTCATTCTGAAGAACAATATATAATATATATATAATATATATATATATATATATATATATATATATAAAATATATAATATTATATATCTATATATATATATTAATATATATATACTAATTATAATATTATTTATATCTATATATATATATATATATAATATAATATTAATAGTAATATATATTTATTATTTTTTTAAACATACATACATACATCATGGGCAGGACCTTTTCAAAAGGAGGGGCAAAAAAATAAATAGAAATAAAACAAATAAACCAAAGAGAATTACAAAAAGAAAAACAAAAAATTAAAATAAATTGAAAGAAACTGCAACTGTAACTGACGCGGACTTAAATAAGAGGAAGAATTGAATATTGCTGGGAAATAGAAGAAGGGGCAAGGAGTTCCACAAAAACAGATGTGGCTGGAAGAAGAGGCACCACAACGAATGATCCTTGAATGTCCAATATTCACACAATTCATGAAGAACAAGCACCTCTTGTGTTACGACGGGCGACGCAGTGGTGAGGAATGCGAAGACAGTTAAATTCTCTCGACAACCTACCGTTGTAGTATCTATAATAAAAAGATAGGCACCAACGTCACTCGCAGAGAAAGAAGGTCAAGGGCAGAAAGTATGGGAAACAGTTTATAAGCCTCTTACCCTTAGCTTCAACTGAATCTATCTATCTATCTATCTATCTATCTATCTATCTATCTATCTATCTATCTATCTATCTATCTATCTATCTATCTATCTAGAAATGAGATAGTACGTCAACGTCACGTAGAATGTGTATAACACGAGCTAATTTTAAGTTTGCACTAAAGCAATGTAAAACTAATGAAAATGTAATCCTAAGGAAAATTTATTAGTTTTAATCAACCAAGACAAAAGTTTTGGAATCAAATTTAATAGAGAAACAGATCTAAAAAAAACTTGTATTAAAAAAAGACGGAGAAAAGTAAAAGAAATAGCGGAAAAATTCTCAATTAAATTCAAGAAAGTTCTTCATGATGATTTCTGCATATCAAATATTGATAGCTTGCATAAGAAATGTTTCTTGGACGAAGCTTAAGAAATGTTCAAATGCTTTCAAAAATCAGAGAATTATATTAATAATATAGCGAAACCACCACTAGGTCCTATGGATTACAACTCTTTCATCATTTTAAATTTGGAACAATAAAATTAGATAATACTTTAACATTTCTTTATGAGATGCATGTATTATGCATTAATATATCCTGTAGATTTGCGTTACGAGGGTATAACTCGATCAAAAGATAATTATGGAATTGGACTATAACAACACTTAGACTATCATGATGTCTCAGTTTTCTTAAAGTTTGCTTGAGTATGACTTTAGATATTGAGAATAATAAATCTTTAGAAGAAAGACAAAATGGATGTAGATCAAATATTCAACAGAAAGGACCTAATCCGCTTATAAAGAAACAATAGCAGGTTACATTAATAATGGATTTTAGATTTATCTCCTTTTTGGATTAACAAAACATTTGATAAAGTAAATCATGTTCTTATTAAAAAATAGAAATCTATGCACATTCCGGAAATTGTGTATAATGTTTTGGTTAGTAATAGAAAGGGCAGACATAAAAAGAGCTAGAACAGCATTTGTGTAAATGTGTTTTATTAAGAAGGTTTAGTTCGTTAAATGTAGATATATGGTTATAATTTATTAAGATCTTATTGTATGCCTTTTACGATCAAATTTTTTGGACTATAGTCAAATAGTTCAAATATCAAACAATTTGAGTAATGCATCTTTCATAATGCTTTAAAAATAATGGTAAAGTTTCTAATAGAATTAGTAATCATTTAAGTAACTGCTTAGATATGTTGATGTTAATCATTTTTTAAACTAACATAAATTAATCCACTTTTTTTAAGGTTGCTTAACAATTCATGTTATTTTATTAGAAAAAATACTTTATTTTTTAAAGCAAGTAGCATGGTGAAAGACCATTAAAGGATATTTAAAAAGCCATATGGAGTTATTGATTTATTTAATAATCGACTGATGATCTCTGAAATGCAAGATTAAATTATATACATCCATTATTTTAGCTAAGTTCATTTATGCAATTAACGAACTAAATCAATCTTTTTTTAAACTGGATGTTTTACTTTTAAATTTGTGTTTTATTTCTTATTGAAACAGAGATTAAAAGTTTTTACCATAGGCCTCATTATTTAGCTATATTATATATATATATAATATATATAGTATTATATATATAATATTATATATATATAATATATATT
Source organism: Trachelipus rathkii (assembly GCA_015478945.1). Lineage (NCBI taxonomy): Eukaryota > Metazoa > Arthropoda > Malacostraca > Isopoda > Trachelipodidae > Trachelipus > Trachelipus rathkii. The sequence continues at coordinate 26,762 of JABUQX010055349.1, forward strand.
ATATAATATTATATTATATATATTATAATATATATATATATAATATATAATAATATATAAATATATAATATATACGATCTAATTATATAGATATATATATAATATATATATATATATATATATATTATATATATATAATATATATATATATATATATATAATACACATATTATATATATCATATGATATATGTATATATATATATATATATTATTCGCTCTCTACTAATAACTTTTACTCAATAAATATGTAAATTTAAAATATGAAGGGAGAATTTGATTGATGATGAAATATTTACTTTGACTTGGTGAGGTTCTTTCATGGGTCTTAACACAGATATTGAGAATAGATAAATGGGAAATATGAGTTATGTGCTCAATCTACAGTAGATGTTTGAACTTAGGTTATTGAAGTATTACTTTGGTGAATTCATCAAAGTTGATGTCTGCCAAAACTTTGAGGCTTAAAGAAGTGTAAAAAGATATTTTATTTAATAGTGGTGGATTGAAGACCTGTTTCGCTTATTTCTTTAACGATCAAAGTTTTGTGAGGAAATGTAAGGCAAAAAGGGGTTTTATTTCTAGCTTTATTTCTTCATTTGTTTATCCATTCATTTTATTTAAATTTTGCCGACACATACATGCCACACATATATATGGAATTGTAAAAATCGTTTTTTAGACGTCTTTTTATATTTAAAACAAAAAAAAAAACAAAAAAAAAACGACCATTTTCATTTAGATATTTATCTCTTTTTTATCGTTTTGAGTTGTTTTTTTTTCAAAAAGTATTTCATTTTACTTTTTTTTATTGTTTAAAACTAATTTATTTACTAATAAGTCTTTAAATATGTTTTTAAATTGCAGGCATGCAGGGTTATACTTTTGAGTTCATAAAATTTTCTAATAAAGATTATCCAAATGTAAAGATTTAGCATTAAGATTGATATTAATGATTGGATCAACTTACGTTATTAAATTTTTTTTTCCGTCCTCATCATTAACAAAAAAAGAAAAGAAAAATGCACACACACACACACACACACACACACACACACACACCACACACACACACAAAAAATACACACACACCACACACACACAACACACACACGCACACACACACACACACAACACACACACACACACACACACACACACACACACACACACACACACACACACACACACACACACACACACACACACACACAACAGACACACACATTTACACACAACATATATATATTATAATATATATATAATATTATATATACTATATATATATTATATATATATAATATATATATATATATAATATATATATAGTAGTATTGACAGTTTGACCACGGGCAGCCTTTTCGATATGAAAGGAATAGAGGTATCGGTCTGAAAACTTGGAATATATCTAGCGTATAGGTTAAGCTCGCAACAGGCCAAAATTTCAATGTCTCTAGGATGTTTAGAGGGGGGTCGCCCCCGAGGGTCGACGTTGAATATTGCGCTAACGTCCTTGTGGCTGCTTCTGAAGAGAGCAAGATTAGGCAAATACGCGTTAGTTCGACGCGTAATGACGTAATCCTTCGGTCGGGTAGACGAAGATTAGGCGACAGCGCGCGAGCGCGCTGACACATAACACACACCACATAATTATTTATTATTATTATTATTAATTATTTATTATTATTATTATTATATTATATTTTATTATTAATATTATTATTATTACGAAGTTATTCCCAAAGGGAATCGAATCTGAGTCGAAAATCGATTCCTGGTAAAGGAATCGTTTTTTACGGCATTCTGGTTCAGGCTCCGGCTCCGGCTCCGGCTCAACCTCTGAGTTCAATTTATATCTAGGAGGGTTAGAGTTATCGTATTGGGTTAAAATTTGGAGGGTGGTTAGATGGTGACGTAATCTTATCGTAGACGAGATTACGTACCCCTTGGGTCCCTCTGAAGGGGGGACCCGACCCCTCTAAAAAATTAAATGGATTCATAGAAGGCTGAAAATTTGGATGAGTGTAATACGTAAGCTAGGAGAAAGGAGTCTGCATCTATAGAGTCAAGACTTGCATGGTCACAGGTTGCCTGGCTCCGGTGCGGTGTGGATAGTTAAAGTATTTGGTATAATAGTACAATATCTGGTGTTAAAATATATGTTTTATATGGCTTAGAAATTTGCTAAGGGTGTTTGATGGCTCCCTCCAAGGGCAAGAAGGTTGCGTCAACAGGCTCCTGGTTGATGCGCGGGCGCGCCCGCAGGCGCGCCAGCCAGTGCTATCCGGCGCGATCCGACGCGTGTGCGCGCCCGCAGGCACGCCGGCCTGCGCGAACCGACGCGGAAGGGGTGCGTGCGCGCTCCCCCCGCGTCCCGCATGTACGATCCGGTACGAGAATGCAAAGTGTTCTGATTTCAACTTAATTTTTTTTTCAAAAATTTATTATTTTTTTTTATTTTTTATTTATTTTTTTGCTTTACTAAATTTTTTTAAGCTTTTCATGTTTATAACGTAAAAATTTACTTTTTTACATACCCTAAATCAGTAAATCAGTAAATCAAACATCCCTCCCCCTCCCCCCTCCCCCTCCTCCTTCTCCTCCCATCTATTGATCTATTGATTCAAGTCATATTTTTTATTAAAATTGTTATGTTTTACATACCATAAATCAGTAAATCAGTAAATCAAACAACCCTCCCCACTCCTCACTCCCTGTTACCTTCCATCCCCGTTATGATCTATTGATTCAAGTCATATTTTTCTTTCGTATAAATAAGTTCTCTGGTTAAAAGTAGGAAAAGAAAACAGGTTTTTATTTTAAAGCCTTTATAACATAAGTTGTAACTACATAATCGTTAACATATAAATTTTTAGCATCAAAAATATTTACAATTTTATTAAAAGAAACATATTTAAAAAACATATAATGAAATAAATAAGTATTACCCAACATAAATTAGATCTGATAGGTTGTACAGGAAAGCATAAGGTCTTAACATATTGAACCTTATATATTTTAAACAGATGTTACATATGATTTTAGCTAAAGCATAAAATCTAATGCAGAGAGTCCCGAGAAATAACAACATTATTTTTCAATTCTTATACACGCTATCCAATGTCCATTGCTCGAAACATCCCTAGGAGAAGTGTTGAAGATAAGACCAGAATCTGTATCCAATTTCACAGAGCTGAGTTCATTACATGCAAATACACCTAAAAATCTTCCTTTCGTTTCTAAAGGCATTTAATATTTCTTCATTCATCATTAATAAATTCAAGATTATATTTCCCGTACTCTGTTCAACTTTTCGATGATTTGAGGATGTTCCAGATACACCAGAACCGAGATTGAGGATGTCAAACTTTTTCGTCCAAATTTTGGAGAACTCAATCCTAATGTTCCTTTTCTTAGAATATTGAGATGATAAGCATTACAAGCTGAAGATCAGCAATGAGATCGTATCATATAAATTACTGTTTTCAGCATAAGTCTGAGATCAACACTTGTACCGTTATCGCTGCAAGAAACAGTATTGGCAAATAAATCGTAAAAAAGACGCGAACATTGAGATGTGAGCCTTCGTATTTCATCTCATAATCACGACCGTATGGTTGGTCCATTCACGTGTAAACTGATCCTCTAAGTCCGAAATGGGTAAATTTAAAGGCTGACTTTCCGTAGTTTCCAGAATAAGCATCGTGTTCTACAATTCCTATTATTACCTTCTGAGGTAAGCTACCATTGACGATGTTAGGTATATTAATACTCGATAATCCTTGGGTAAAGTTAAAAAATTTAGTCTCAATTTCTCTTGATTGGATTTTTCTGTGTCGGTCAAAAGAGATTTCTCGATTTCCATATGTTTAATGGGAGATAATTTCAACTTTACGTATTACAGATAAGCATCCAAGTAATATTAAAGATAGGCTTTGGTGCAGTAGTTGTAGCTAAAACAGCACTTTTAACATTAAGAGCAAATTCAGGTGGAGATCTAGTTAACCTGATGCGGGTGTCCACTGATGGTAGAATAAGTCTTTCTTGAGAAAATATATCTCCATTTACACGTCCATAATATTCATATGTGTTATTTTTAGATTTAGCAGCATGGGCTCTATGTTTCTCTGCATCTTTTAAATTGTAATATCCACTTGATTGCAGATGAGACTCCTTTGCATCTTGAGAATAATTTAGTAAAGTTTCAATATAACTTCGATAAGGGTAACTTGCAGCTGATGCTCCTAGAGATGTTTCATTTAAAAACACTTCAAGTTGATTAAAACACGTATACAGGAAATTTGTCTCAGTGGATACAATATGATCGGTTCCTGTGAGATCTGAACCATCTTCGTTTACTAACTTGGTCTTCAGATATAAAAATACATTCGAAGGGTCAAGATATTGGTCAGATGTACCAGGGATATTGAATTCGAGAGGTACATCTGTATTTGTGATTGCGTGAACAGGATTAACACTAATAAAGTTGGATTCACTCACACTGATCTGTGTAGGGTTCACAGAGAAGAGATCCAATTCACTCTTGCAGCAGTCTGGGCTGGAGGGATGAAGGAAATGCTTCTGGTACAATCCTCAGACGTATAATGAGGAGAGATCTGTTTAAACATTCCTTATTTACGAAATAGTTACAGGTTGTCACTTAAACATTCCTTATACACGAAATAGTTATCGATTGTCACTGTTTATGTAAAAAAAAAGTTACCACTTATTGTCATTATTAAAGGGCGAACACATCCATACACTTTTTATTTAGGGGTCCTTTCCTATTCCTCTTTATAGGTTTTTTACGGCGACCTACACCTTGACCAGTCATCTTACGTCGTATTTTTCGTTTAACATCATCTAACATTTCATCAGAAGCATCGGCTAGTCGTCGTTTTACAGCTGTTCGAGGGTCGATACCACCCATAATATCCTGGAAAGTATCTATACCTGTCCTAGCTGCTTTTTTAGCTAGGTATTTACCTCCTGATTTAAACAAAGGGATAGCACGTCTGAACAACGATGCAAAAAATCCACCTAAACCATACCCCCTCTGCATTCTTGACCCCTTGAAGACTCGTTCTCTTTCCATTATTATTATTTTTTAACGGAGCTTCCTTCTAATGTGTACTTTACACACTGCTGTCCCACTTTGTGATGGGTATGGTTGGCCTTCTACGTCTCCTTATATAATACGAATCGAACTCAAGTTGGGTCTTACTCAAGGTAAGTAAGTGAACATTAGGAAACTTATAACTTTTTACCTTTAAGGAAAATAAACTACTCCTTAACAAAGGGCTTTACTATTCCCGCACATACTGATGGTCTATATATCTGTATAAACAGTAGGGCCATCCCGGATCTTGAAAACATCTTAGAAGTGCATGCATACAAAATGTAATGAACTCTCAGTGTCATTTTTTGAGACATACTCCTTCATCGTTGGTATATAACGTATTAGATTCTTTAGAGATGGTTTGACATCGTTATTTTTTAATATTGAGTCAACATGAGAGTAATGACATTTACGAAACCAGGCTGCAGAATGGAAAATAAATAAACTTCTATCTTTCAGGTTCACAAGAGTTTGAGATTTTAATGTGATTAATACGTTATCTTCGTTAACGGCTTTATTAACAAGAAACACTAAATCTTTACATAACAGACTTGTTTCAAATTTTTTGTTTAAGCCCATGAGCACATCAGTAACCGAATTGTAAAGTCCCCGACTTATGAAATATTTTTCATAGAAATATTTTTTTCTATCATGTTCAATAATGTCTGGTCTTAGCTTTAATTTTTAATACATTTTTAACATATTCAACGCTTCTAAATATTATAAAGGCAGAGGGGGACTCTAAAATATTCTCGACAGATGCATCAAGAATTATTTCACTTAATCCTGCTTCATACATTTCTCTATCAAAAGTTAATAGGGTTCAAATAATTGATGTTGTATAGTCTGATATTTTTATTATCAGGATGTAGAGGGCAGTGTTAGATAGAAATGATCGTCGGTAGACATGCTTATTGTTTCACAGATACCTATTTACGAGTTAGACTTTTACACTATCGGAGTTTCTTCCGTATATGCACTTTACACACAGCCGTACCATGTGTGAATGGGTAAGGGTTCCCTTCGACATCTCTTATATACACTCTTACGGTTCTAAATTGAGCGTTATTCAGAGGTATATAGTGTACACTAGGAAAACTTATAACTCTACCATCTTTAGGAAAATGTATCACTCTTAGTAACTGTGCCTTAGTGTTTCCAACATACTGGGGTTCTACAATATCGCTGTAAACATATGCTACACCAGGATCATGTAACATCTTTGAAGGATCACATACAAAATGTAATGAATCATCGATGTTGCTTTTTGCTACAAGTTTATCTAAATACTCTTCCATCGTGGGGATATAGTGTATCAATTCGTTTAGAGGCTCTTTGATATCGTTAATTCTCAATATTGAGTCATCACGTAAGTAACTACATTTACGAAACCAGTCTGAAGTGTGGAAAATAAATAAACTTCGATCTTTCAGGTTTACTTGAGCTTGAGACTTTAATGTGATTAGCACATTGTCCTCGTTGAATGTTTTATTAACTAGAAATACTAAATCTTTACATATACGACTTGATTTAAATTGTTTGTTTAAGTCTACGAACACGTCGGTAAGAGATTTATAGAGACCTCTGTTTATTAAATATCTTTCAAAGAAATATTCTCTATCGGCTCTCTCGATAACACTCATATCTGTGTTAATTTTTAATACGTTTTTAACATTCTCAACACTTCTAAATATTACAAAGGCCGTATGTGATTCAGGCATATTCTCTACACGCGCATCCAGTATCATTTCACATAACCCAACTTCGTACATTTCTCGTTCGAGTTTTATAGGACTCAATAACTCTGTAGTAAAGTCTGATATTTTATTTTCCGGATATAAGTCCATAGAAGCCGATGATGGCAACGTTAAATAGAAATGATCTTCACTCTCCATGTTCGCAAAGTAAACTGATCAATGTTTCTTAATTTCGCTAGCATTTATATAACTGTTAAACTTCACTGGGTAACCTACCCATTTGACAAGATACTTGTTTATTTTTACCTTTCCCTTTAGATCCTCTTTTTTTTTCTATTTTTATATTCTTTGACTCTTAGGATCAAATCGTATTTTCTGTATTTCTTGTTTATAGAATCCTCCTTTTATTTTTTCTCCGTCTAAATCCTCAAGATAGTATAATTTTAACCTGTCTCTAGGGAATTCTCTGATGGTATCTACTTTAAAAACTTCTCTCGACCATCCAGCTTCATACCCCTTTCTGAAATTTTCATCAGTCCTGGATACTCTCACATAATCTCCTACTTTAATACCAGTGTTATCTTTTATTTTTCCCATTGGGTTGATAGGTACAGCTGGTTTCATCCTCACCATCTCTATAGGGGTGTTCTTAAGTGTTCTGTGATAAGACCGATTATAGGAGTAAACCAGGTCTTGTAGTATATCGAAATATTTAAATGTATTCATCTTTGTGAAATACCTATGCATTCTTTCTTTTATAGTTCGTTGTACTCTTTCAACTATTGCTGCTTTATTAACTGAAAATGTGTTGTAATACCCTATGTCATACTCAGTAACTAGTTCTTGAAACTCTTTACCTAAAAATTCTGACCCTTTATCTGTCCATATCATTTGAGGATATCTGCCTTCTTCATTTATAATTTCTCTGACAGCTGTAGCAACAGTCTTTGATTTTTTATCTTTTAAAACCCTTAACCATAAGTATCTGGAATATACATCTATCACAAAAAGAATATATTGATAACCTTCATTGTAAGATTTATATTTTATCATATCTGTCAAGTCTAGTTGCCATACGCTATCTAAATGTGTTGCTATGGTTTTTCGTGTTGGAAATTTTTTTCGTATAGGTTTATGAAGGGTAAACGCATCCTCACCTTCTAAATATTTGTTCAATTCTTTTTTATTAATCTGTGGAAACTTTGAAGCAAACCTTGAAAAAACACCATAACTGTACGGTTGTTTCACATCAAATGGTAAATATTATCAACCACTCCTCTTTAACCTCCATGATTCACAATGACCATTAACAATGAAAATTTATCATTTAATCACTGTAAGGTGATTAAAATCAAATGTATATAAAATATTTTATATTAAAAAAAAAAAAAAAAAAAAAAAAAAAAAAAAAAAAAAAAAAAAAAAAAAAAAAAAAAAAACATAGCAAGTGTATACAGAAAGATAACATAGAATATATACATAATTTTAAATTACAAATAATACAATCATATAAAAAATCATAATAAATAATCAGGAGCTAATCCATTTTGAAACGATGTATGGATTTTTTCTTATTCTACCTGCCCTTGAACGTAATGTACTTCTATTTATCAGCTTTAATCTATCCGATGCAAAAGAAGTACCAGCGGGACTTGCATCAGGTCTAGGAGACAATGGAATATTGTCCAGATCCGCTAATCTTTGTTTATTCAGGATTAAAGTCTTGAAAACATCTAATAGTCTGAAAGTTTCTTGCCTTGATCCTGTTCATCCTGCTCCAAGGCGCTTCTTTTCATTCAAAGTAGAGATGCAGATATCAAAGTCAACCATGTTCGAACCAGCTGGATTCTCCTTCAATATGATTTGACGCGAGTTCAATTCCAAGTAATCTGATCTTTTAAATATTTATAGAGCTATACCCGTTTTCTTACTCCTCACTGGTAAGCTTTCCTTGAGTATGTGTTTAAAATTATCTTCTCTTTTCACCATAGGCTTAGTATCTGCTGTTAGAGCTGCATCTTCCTTGGGTGATTTTAATAAAACTTTTAAATCTACTAATTTTTGTATAGCATTTTGATATAGGGTTCTTTTTTCATGAATGTTAACATCGGAGTTTAATATTTGTTGCAGTTCCTTCTCGTAATTATTTATCTGTTCAACTTGAGGATCATATAAACTCAAAGGCTGCTGTTGAATCAATGGTTGATAAGGGTTATATCCGATCTGATGCAGTTGAAGGTCTGATTGAGGTTGTTCGAATGGTTGTTGTTGTTGTTGTTGTTGTTGTTGTTGTTGTTGTTGTTGTTGTTGTTGTTGTTGTTGTTGTTGTTGTTGTTGTTGTTGTTGTTGTTGTTGTTGTTGTTGTTGTTGTTGTTGTTGTTGTTGTTGTAGAGATTTATGGTATGTAAAACATAACAATTTTATTTCAACTTCTCATAAATCGCTGTAGGGTAAAACCACTACCCTCTTCATCATTGATGGGCAAGCCACTTGGTTATCAAAGGGGCTATAACGGAAAAGAGTAAAGGTAGGAACACCCCTCCACCTTTCTGTAATAGCTTCTTTTTATTTTTAAGCTTTCTTACGTTACCAGCAAGTTTTTTAATGATGTTTCTGTGACGACGTAACTTTACCTTCTGAGGTCTGTTTAAAGGAACATTTCCTTTTATAAGATTTAGGCATACTTCTGCTATACATTGTATAAATTTTTCATCTTCACAGATCAGTTTACGTTTTTCAGAAGGTTTCATGGTCTTAAATTTTCTCATAAGAGGTAAATAATCTGCTACTAGAGTACTCATTATTCAAGTATGTATACAGTTTCTATCTCATAAGGTAAAGCATATTGTACGCAAGTAACACTATATGCGTGGTTCTTAGGATGAAGCTCACAGAGTAAATACCCTGAGCGATTTATAAGTCACCTCATTATATACTTTTAAGAACTCTTTACGTTGAGTAGGGAACATTTTGGTGTAGCCACAACATTGACCTGACTCATATCCCTTCTTTGTCCAAACAAGATTAAATACTGCGTGTTTAAAGACACATCCTCATAATACTTATCTGATGAAAGTATTCTGCGTTATAAAAAATACTGTGATGTTTAAATGATGAGAGTAAACTGTGAAAGTTTCTGCTATATCCTCATTCAATTTATGCATCAAATCATCAAGGATTATAATTTTATGTCCTGGTAAACATTGAAGAGCTTTTATGTCATATAACCCTTCATGAAATTGGATTACATCTTTGTAATCTTTAAACTTTTCCTGGTAAACACTGTAGCACCATATGATTTTAACAGGTTGTTGTTCGAAAATCTCGACCTCTTTTAAAATGTTTAATAACAGAAAGGTTTTCCCACACCCTGTAGGACCAGACACAAGACATGTAGCAGGAGCGCGGAACATAAATTTACCTACGTCCATTCTAGATTGATACCTGAACACTAATGAATAAGAAAAGGTTTGCATTTATGTTATAAATGGTTCGCTAACTCAATAGATCAATAGATCAATAGATGGAAGGTAGGGAGGAGGGGGAGTGGGGGAGTGGGGAGGGTTGTTTGATTTACTGATTTACTGATTTATGGTATGTAAAACATAACAATTTTAATAAAAATATGACTTGAATCAATAGATCAATAGATGGGAGATAAGGAGGAGGGGGAGGGGGAGTGGGGGAGGGATGTTTGATTTACTGATTTACTGATTTAGGGTATGTAAAAACGTAAATTTTTACGCTATAAACATGAAAAGCTTACAAAAATTTAGTAAAAACAAAAAATAAATTAAAAATAAAATAAAAAATAATAAATTTTTGAAAAAAAAATTGTTGAAATCAGAACACGTTTGCATTCTCGTACCGGATCGTACATGCGGGAAGCGGGGGGAGCGCGCACGCACCCCTTCCGCGTCGGTTCGCGCAGGCCGGCGTGCCTGCGGGCGCGCACACGCGTCGGATCGCGCAGGCGGTTTCGCGGCGGATTGCACTGGCTGGCGCGCATGCGGGCGCATCGACCAGGAGCCTGTTGACGCAACCTTCTTGCCCTTGGAAGAGCCTCAAACACCCTTAGTCAAATTCTATAGCCATATAAACATATATTTTAACACCAGTATTGTACTATTATACAAATATTTACTATCCCAGCACCGCACCGGAGCCAGCACCTGTGCCATTGCCAAGTCTGACTCTATAGATTCAGACTCCTTTCTCCTACTTCTATACACTATCCAAATTTCAGCCTTCTATGAGCCATTTAATTTTTAGAGGGGTCGGGTCCCCCTTTCAGAGGGATCCAAGGGGTACGTAATCTCGTCTACGATAAGATTACGTCACCATCTAACCACCCTCCAAATTTTAACCCAATACGATAACTCTAACCTCCATAGATATATATTGAACTCAGAGGTTGAGCCGGAGCCGGAGCCGGAGCCGGAGCCGGAGCCTGAACCAGAGTGCGTAAAAAACGATTCCTTACAGGAATCGTTTTCGACTCAGATTCGATTCCCTTCGGGAATCGATTCTTCGTAATAATAATAATAATAATAATAATAATAATAATAATAATAATAAAATAATAATATAATAATTAGTAATAATAATAATAATAATAATAATAATAATAATAATAATAATAATAATAATAATAATAATAATAATAATAATAATAATAATAATAATAATAATAATAATAATAATAATAATAATAATAATAATAATAATAATAATAATAATAATATGTGGGGGGGGTGTATGTGTGAGCGCGCTCGCGCGCTGACGTAATCTCGTCTACGACGAGATTACGTCATCACGCTCGAACCTAACGCTATTTAGGCCTAATCTTGCTCTCTCAGAAGCAGCCACAAGGGCGTAAGCGCAATATCAACGTCGACCCTCGGGGGCGACCCCCCTCTATATACATCCTAGAGACTTGAAATTTACACGGATTCGAGCTTATCCCATATATAGATTATATTCCAAGTTTCAGACCTATAACTCTATTCCTTCATATCGAAAAGGCTGGCATTGGTCAAACTGTCGCATAATTACTACTATAGTTGATATTATATATATATATATTATATATACTATATCTATATATATATATATATATTAATATTTATATATAATATATATAATATATATATTATATATATATATATATATATATATATATATATATATATATATATATATATATGTATGCTAGTGATGTACCGAATGCGGAATCCGAATCTAGAGAGTATAAGACTCGGCCAATATTTCTGGATTCGGAGTCGGATTCGAGCTTGGGTAAAGTTTTTTATTTTAGCCTAGTCCTTGGCCGCCGAGTCCTGTAAAAAGTAACATGTGTTTAAATTTTTTAGCTACTTTTATTTTTAAAGAAAATGTTTTTGCTAATTACTTACATACATAACTGTATAAATTGAATGTGCATAGGACCGACAGATGCAATGGTGCGTACAACTAGCCTGACTGATGCAACAATTTTCTTCTACTACACGTACAGGTATATTATTAGCATTATTTCTCCATTAGACAAACCTTTCATGGTTTAAATGTACTTTACATTAATTTCCTAATTGATTAATCCTTCAGTTCATTTTGTTATATAGGTTGCGGATATCTTACAAAATACAATATAAATAATAGAAAATAGCTCTGCTGGACTGATTATGCTCCTTTACAAAGCAGATATGGTCGCCATATCTGCTTTGCAAACAGGCAGGATATATGATATAGTAAGCCCCTTTCTAAGCGCTAAATCAGATCTTTGCTTTATACACAATTAACAGAAAATAGTTATGTACAAGCTATTGATTTATTTTTTTGGACTCTCGGCAGGATTTCCAAAGCGCATCTTTTATCCGTTGTCCCAAAAGTCAACGAGGGGGACAGAGGGGAACGAAGTCCCCCACGTCGCCACCTAAGAGGCTGAGAGACCCTGACAACTGAAATCTATGCGGTCTACTCTTGGGTATTTGTTAGTTTTGAATCATAAACGACTATATATATATATATAATATATATTTATATATATATATATATATATATAATATATATATATATATATATATATAATATATATATATATATATATATATATATATATATATATATATTCTAAATACTGGTACGCGAAAAAATGGAATCGATCCCGCAGAATTTTTTACTGTTTCTAACTGAACAGATACTGGATTTTTGCATATATATATATATATATATATATATATATATTATATATAATTTATATATAGTATATATATATAATATATATATATATACTGGATATATATATATATAGTTATATATATATATATATATTAGGGTGACCCGTAGAAAAATTGATGTTTGGAATTTTGTCAACGGGAAACCAACAAAGTGATCAGCCTCTCCAGATTTTAAGGTAGTTAAATTTTGTACGATCAAAGTTACAAAAAACGCGTTTTTTGTGCGCTCAACAGTTCAAAAAAAAAACTCGTTTTTTTGGCTGACTAGCGACGTTTTGGGGCCGTATCTCCGGAACCCCTCATTATTTTCTCATGATTTATGTCTCAAATTAAAGGCAATATTATTGTAACTAATTTATATTCTATATATATTTATTTCCAATTCTAGTCGAACCCAGCTATAACAGCCTCAGCATTATTATATCATCATTTTCATGTAAATTTAGATTTAAGGAGACCTTTTTTTTATTTCTTTTGTTTTGTTAATTTTACATCTAATTTCCGAAACCAATATTCGTTGTAATGTATATTATTAATTTTTTCCAGATTAAAATAAAATAGTAAAAGAATGGCTTCCACCTCTGCCATAAGAAGCAGAACCAAAGATAAAATTTTCATTGTAGGCTATCCGGCTCACCAGATAACCGGTTGTAAATTGCCCTCCAATCGTCAAGTTTTGGCCACTTTGTTCTACAATTTGCGTACTGTGAAATTGAATCTAAGAGATTCAGCAAGAATTACCATACAAGAAGTTCTTGTTTTCTGGGGAAAAGCTCGGATTCCTACAAATATGCGAAAGATGCTATTACTAAATTAGAGAAACTTCACGCAGAGTGGAGAAATGTACAAAAGGACCAGTATAAACAATCAGAAGCTGCAAAGAACAAAATCAAAGAGTTCGCCTCAAAGGTAGATGATATCTTTGATATCGCCCATCAAGATGCCTTGGCCATGATGAAATCAGAAGAAGACAAGGAGTTTCTTTTGAAACAAAGGGAAAAGGGTCGGCCAGGCTCTATGCTTGGAGTTGATCTGAAGTTAGCTCGAGCTGAAGAAAGAAAACTACAAAAGGAACTTGCGAAAATGAACGAGCAAATTCAAGCGGAATGTTTATTCGACATAGGTAAGATTCTTTTATTTTTGCTTGAATATTGATCTTTTGCTAGGTACGTTTACGTCCCCTGGTTCTATTGTTTAGTTTTTACAAAAGCACCAACAAAACAAGATAAGCAACGTAACTTAACTATTTTCATAATTAATTTGGTCCTTTTCTTTCTCTTCTTTTGTTCATAGAGACTGATGATGAAGAAGATGAGGACAGTGATGAAGAGGAAAACACATGCGATGAAGATATCGAGGATGTGCTGCCAATGGACGTTTGTACTTCTCAAGAAACCGAGGAACTTCCTGGACCATCTCATAGCAAAAGGATGAAGCGTGGCGTTAGAGAAATTTTAACCATGAAACTACTTATAGCTACCATAGAGGCACTTGGGGAGAATCCTGAGGAGTTCAAAGTGTCAAAAACCACCATCCATGAAAGGCGAAAAGTATTCAGAGAAAAATACACTGAGAAGATCTTGGAACGAATTTATATACCAGAGAAGGAAGCTGTTGTAGTTCATTGGGACGGAAAACTTCTACCAGACGTTCTAAAGACAGAGCAGAAAGAACGAATAGCTGTTGTAATTTCTTATGGTGAAAATGAACAACTGCTAGGAGTTCCTGTAGCAGACACAAGCACTGGTGAAGAACAAGCCCTGGCTGTTTATGAGTGTCTCGAGGAATGGGGTGTCTCCCATACTATCAAGGCAATGTGTTTCGACACCACTGCATCAAACACAGGAAGGCTCAAAGGGGCTTGTACAATTTTGGAAAACATCTTGGGTAGAGAGCTGCTTTACCTAGCTTGCCGCCACCATATTCTTGAAGCCATGTTGAGAGGTGTTTTCGAATGTAAGTTCGGATCAACAACTGGGCCTCAACCCGATATATTCAAGAGATTCCAAAATGCATGGGCGAAGCTCAACAAGAAACAATATGACTCGGGTATCATCAACGAAATTGTGAAAAGACATCTACCTTCTGAAGTAATTGCCAACATAACTGCGGATTGTAACACTAAACTCACGGAATCACAACCCAGAGACGATTACAAGGAGCTCCTACAATTGGTATTGGTGTTTGTAGGAGCAATGAATGGAACGGAAGTGGAATTTAAATCTCCAGGTGCCATCAGTCATGCCAGGTGGATGGCCAAGGCCATCTATTGTCTGAAGATATTTCTATTCCGCGGACAATTCAAACTGAGTCATGAAGAACAACGTGCCTTAGAAGCTGTCTGTATTTTTCTCGTTAGAGTGTATTGCAAAGCTTGGTTCAATGCCCACAAAGCACACTTGGCTCCCAAGCAAGACTTTGACCTCTTGCGAAGTTTGTTGGACTATCAGGAGATTGACAAAGATATCTCTGAGAGAGCTCTGGTGAAATTCTCAAACCATTTGTGGTATTTCAATGCAGAATTGGTAGCCCTCGTTCTCTTTGATCCCTCAATTTCAGACGAAGAAAAATCGGAAATGGCGAACAAGGTCCTAAATGACACCGAGACCGAGACAGAAAATTCAAGAATTGTAAACCCCAAATTTCGAACAGACCAGTTGGAAGAACCTGTTAATGCAGGGTTATCTT
>JABUQX010055349.1:50000-62500 GCA_015478945.1 Trachelipus rathkii
GTAGACTGAAATAGTGGACGCTCTGATTGACCTTGAAACCTGCATTAGTTCTCGAGAGCAAAAGTTGCCAAATACCTTTTTTTTTACGCTTTGGAGAAAATAGTTATTTTTTCTTTTTATATCCTTTTTAGGGGGTTCGAGCCGACGGAGGGACAGAGGGGGGACGAAGTCCCCCCCGTCGTCCCCCGGTAGGCCGAGAAACCCCGACTCTATCCATCGTTCTTGTTTACCCGTGGGTATTCTTTAGTTTTAAAAAAAAAAATCAACATTTAGCACCTTTGCGTGCTCACTCGGAGTAAGCGAACATCTTCGAATTCTCAAAAAACTAATTTTTTCAACATTTTTAACAATTTTAATTTTTTAAAAAGCTTTTTTTTTTTTTTTTTTTTTTTTTATTTCAGGGGTAAAAATGTCTCCTGATTAATAAAATGATATTTATTTTCGTGTAGCTGTTATAGTTTTCTAGTTACATGCCTGAACTTTTTCGGCATGCTGACCATATTATTGTTTAACTTTGCTGTTATAATTACAACTCAACAATTGAACTATAACTTTCTTCGGAAAGAATTTTTAAATACAAACTGATTAACCTAAAAAGATATAGGTCGTTTACCTTATAATAATTGTGGCAACTTTAATGCTTAGGACCTAACAATTTATTACCCAAAAACAGTTCCTGGCCAGCGCTCTAAATCGAATAATAAATTATAATTACAGAGATCCTTTGCATTAAATCATAAGATAGGAGCAATTAATGATGGTAGTTTCAAAAATTAATTTGACTTTCAGAACGATATTGCACTGTTCTTTATTTTTAACTTAAGGAATTTCAATTAGAGAAAAGTATTACATAAATATTTCCCAACATAAACTAGGTTGGGATTATAGTCTAATTTAAGTAGAACTTGCACTGTTATATGCTTAACAATTTAAAAGTTGCATATAAACAAAAACAACTTTTTTCCGAACGATGGTCACAAGTCTTACTTTTTTTTTTTTTTATAATATTATGATCAAGGAGGCTGCGCAACACACATGCGCCTTGCTCAATTGGTTAAATATTACAGGGAAACAATTGAATAACGTTTCTACTAAAATTTAAGTATAATTATTTTAAAAATAATAAAGTTAATAAATAAATTAATATTTTAACAATAAATATGAAATTTTTAATTATAATTTTAACAATCTCCCCAGAGAGAGATTGTAGCCTTGGGCTACAATGACTATTTTAATGAGTCTAGTTTGGACTTAATAAGCTTGTCACACTTTAGGGCTGCTTGACGTTTAGGTCTACCAACTACTGCCTCCGAGTCATCAGCTGCTTTATCACCATTATTTGATTTATCTTTATCATTAGAGACTTTATCTATTATTAAGGACAATTCTAATGGATACAAATTACTTATTGAATGGTATAATATTTGTCCATTACTTTGTTTAACTTTAACAGTTCTTATTTTGTTGTCATAACCAATTACAACTTCCATAACTCTACCCATCATCCAGAAGGGACGAGGCTTTAAGATGGATTTTATTAGCACTATATCATTTACTTTGATTTTATTTTCCCAAGAGATTTGATATATATCAGTCATAGCTTCCCTTAGATCTAATAGGTAAGCTTCATACCATAGTTGTTTAAACTGATTAAATAATTGCTCTTGAGTATCAAGAGTGCTTTCTAAAGAACCCCTGTCAGGTTCCTTCCAGACTTCTTCATTTGCATCCTTTAAAATAAGAGAAGTATTACAATTCAAACGAATGAATGAGTTAGGAGTTATGGTTTCAAGATCACTAGCTTCTGATCTATATGTGAGAGGCCTGCTGTTAATAGCATTTTTTATAAAAGACAAAGTTGTTAAAAGTTCGAAATAATTTAACCTCTTCCTACCAATAACTTTATACATACAAACTTTCAAAGTGCGTATTTGACGCTCATAAAAAGACCCCCACCAAGCTGAATA
This sequence comes from Trachelipus rathkii, assembly GCA_015478945.1. Taxonomy (NCBI): domain Eukaryota; kingdom Metazoa; phylum Arthropoda; class Malacostraca; order Isopoda; family Trachelipodidae; genus Trachelipus; species Trachelipus rathkii. Next base: position 51,968 of record JABUQX010055349.1, read on the forward strand.
ATTGGGAATACGAATATGCTTAATATTGTTAATTTTGAGTTCATCCCTGAATTCATTGGACCCCAGAGCCCTAGACAAGATGTCTGCCCCCTTCACGAATGTTCTAGCGTTATCAGAGTAAAGGAAATCTGGGATGGTATATAGGTTACAAAACCTTTGAAAAGCTAGTAAAAAATTTGTCACACCCATGTCAGGGACTAGTTCTAAATGAATTGATCTTACATTAAGACATGTGAATAATAGGATAAACATCTTGTCCAGTTTACCTGTAGTCTCATTAGTCACAAATATATGACCAGTAAAGTCAATGCCTGTGAATTTAAAAGGCATTACTAAATTCATATGATGTTTAGGGATGTCAGTGCACTTAGGATATTTAAAAGCACGCACATTGATTTTTTTGCATAACATACACTGATTTAAGACCTTTTTTATTGCTATGCGAGCTTTGGGAATCCAGAAACCTTGGTTTCTAATATAATTTAATGTACTATCTAATCCCAAATGCTGCATTTTTTTATGAGCCTTCAAAATTAATAAGGTGGTGAAGTGGTGGTATCTTGACAAAAGGATAGGATTTTTGATATCATAATTAAAGTATGTACATTTAGATATTCTACCCTTTGATCTTAAAATGTCATCACCATCCAAAAATAAATTTAAGTTATTAACTAGGTTAGGTATTGCACCCTTTTGATCCGATTTTAAAAATGCAATCTCTTTAGTATATGAAGAGTTTTGTACTTTTTTGATCCAATATTTAAGAGCTTTTTTGCAAGGGTCTTCCTTAGTAATTTTGCTTAGAAACATAAACAAATAACTAGTTATATTTATTACTTTTTCAAATTTACTAAATTTATTTATTTCCAATATTTCATCAATATTATTATGTTTATTATTAATTACATTAGTATTAAAATTTAATGTAGCAAAATTACTAAATTCTGGAGAAAGTGAAAGCATTGGAAATTTTGGCCACCTCTCCAGATCCTTACAAAGCCACTCTGGACCATGTTTCCACATATTTAAATTTTTCGCAAATTGTTTAAAAGTTAAACCCCTGGTCAAAAGGTCTGCTGGGTTTTGAGCAGTTTGCACATAGTTAAAAATAATTTTTAGTTTATATTTACTTCTGATGTCATCACACAAAGTGATAACATCTTTTAACCTGTTATTAACATACTTAGCCTTGACCTTGGTTTCACCTGTCAAAAGCCAATTAAGAACTACTTGTGAGTCCACACCTATATTTACATATTCAAAAATGATGTTAAAATAAGAGTCTAAAATAGTGGATATGCATTTTAAAGCTAAAAGGACTCCTAATAGTTCTAAGGTTGGAATACTATAGGTCTTTTTAACAGGTGTTACTTTGGCCTTGGCAAACAAAAGGTTATTTTTTCCTTCACTTGAACCATATGCAACAAACCCATAACATTTAGCAGAACTGTCACAAAATATATTCAGACCATAGGATTCACTTTCATTCACAACTTGACGTGGAAACTCAATCTTACTCAATTCATTTAAATCCTCCTTCAGTTTACCCCATTCAGTCAACATTTCCCCAGGTAATTTTTCATCCCATTCTTTTTTAGCTTCCCAAACACTTCTCATTAACAACTTCCCTCTTACGGTAATAGGTATTGTAAGTCCTAAAGGATCAAACAACTTGGAAGTTTCAGAAAGTATCTGTCGCTTTGTACTACACGAGCTCCTATAACTTACTGATGACACATGCAAGGAATCTTTCTTTAAATTGCATTTATACCCAAGCACCTTTTCATACTCATTTTCATGCTCCACATACCTACCATCCATTCTCATACTCTCACACAACTGCTCACAATTACTATTCCAAGAGCGAAGTTCAAACCCACCCTGGTTCATTCTTTCAAAAGTAAGATGGTACAACTTTTCCAATTCTTTGCAATTATTGCCTGTAAAAATCAGGTTGTCTACAAAAAAATTAGAAGACAAGATATCCCTACACTTATCATCAGGGAACTTTTCTACATGATGTTTCATTATATAATGGAGAATGAAAGGGGACGCTGTATAACCGAACAGTAAAGTTTTAAACCTGAAAGAGATTAATTCATCATTCTGATACCATAAAAAACAGAATTTGTTTTTGTCATATTCGTCTCTTAATTTGATAGACAAAAAGGCTTGTTTAATGTCACTAAGGACAACATAATTATTAGTTCTAAATACCAAAAGTAATTTTAAAAGGGAGTTCATTAAATCTAAACCAGCATAAGAAGCCTGATTCAAGGAAGGGCTGTCTTTAGATATTTTAAAAGAGCAATTAAAGACAGGTCTTATCTTAGTTGTGATCTGCTCCTCACTTCTTATTATAGGTCTGTGAGGTATAAATATATAATCACATCTCTTAAATTTAGGAATATTTACAATTTCAATTATATTATCTTGCAAATATTGAGAAAAAATATTATTATAACTTTCTACAAGTCCTTTTTGCTTAAGAGAAGAATAGACTCTATTTAATACTCTCAAAGAAATATCAAAATTTGAAGCAACATTTTTAATTTTTTCTTCTATCCAAGGAAGTTTGACATAATAATTGCCATCCTGGAAAGAAATATCATTCTTAAATTTTTTAATCATGATCTCATCATAAGAGGCTAGATCATTATCCTCTTTAGTAGGAATACCAACACTCTCCATGGACAACAAATATTCAAGTCCATGTTCTACTTCAGAATCATCATAAATATTATCAAAAGGGTGAAAATAACTTTTAATAGGATTTAAAATCAAATTTACAATGGTTTCATTTACTAAAGCAGACTCCTCCTCTTCTATCAATGGAGATTGCATATTCACTTTACTTACTTCTATGATTTGATTTCTGGTTAAAAAATTTTGAACATTACCTATAGGTATAAACTTATTTGCAATTTTAAAACAACTTCCAGACATTATATTAACTAAATTAAAAGAAGGAAGAAATTGAATAATGTCTGTGCCTAATAAACAATCTATGTCAAACATATCATGGTCTCCACTGTCATAAAAAAAAGAATCAGCTAAAGGAATACCATTTTTCTTAAAATTTTCAACCGCTTTATTCATGCCGTGAATTCTATAATTTAAATTTAAATCATTGTCAATGAGGAAAGGCATGCTAAAAACTTCCCGATCATTAAATTGTAAACCCAATAACAATTGCTGAAAAATTCGCTGTTTTGCACCAATGAAAGTTTGAATATTGTACTCTAATTCATGTAAATTATCAAAATTATTAATTAAACCTGTCATGGCATTTTTAGATATGTAAGAGCGTTGACTACATGTATCTATTGCTCCTCTTACTGTAACCTTTTTGTTGCCTTTAAAGAGTTGAAAGGAAATTGTTGGCAACAAATACACTTTATCCACATTTTGTTGGAAACTTATACATAAGGAGCTAACAGACTCATTTTGCTCATTTGGGATATCATTGGGACAAAAAGCTGTTATATGGGAATTAGCTTTACACTTAAAACAATTAAATCTTAATTTATTTTTAATACCATAACATTTTTCAGGCACATGACCCAAACCTCCACAATGATGACACATGTTTAGCTCTTTGGCACGTTTTATACGCTGAGGCACTGTTGGATACTTGTCACATAAATAGAGAGGATGATTTTTTAATTGACATAGCTTACAAATTGTAGGGTTGTAAGTTTGAGTTTCTATTTTATTATTTACATACATTTTAGAATCTTTACTATTATTTACAGTTTTAAAATTTTGAAGAGTACTAGATTTAGGAGCTTTAGTAGCTTGAAAAACTTTATTTACTTTAGCTTTGGTTGATACATCCTTCCTATTTTGGGACAAAATACTTAAAGTATTAATAACCTCATTATAATGATCAAAAATTTGTACCAAAGTAGGATAATTATTTGCAATTTTATGTATTAATTCACTTTTAAACACTTTAGGCAATTTTTGAAATATTATATTACTCAAGAGTAGACTTCCAGGTGTATCAGCTTCTAAAAAGTCTACTTCATAACTCTTAAGTTCATAAATCATTGACCTAAGTTCATTTATATACACTTTCAATTTCAAAAAGCCTTCATCATAGCCTTCATCAACCTTAAGATCTAAAATATTATTTATATTTTCATTAATTATGAAAGGCCTATCAAGAAATTCTTTCTTTAATAACCTTAAGGCTATGTCATAGTTTTCATCTGTAATAGACAGATGGCTTACTACTTTAAGAGCATAATCCTTTAAAAAACTAATTAAATAAGTAAGCCTTACTGAATTGGTTAAATTACTCTTATTACCGATTAAATTATTAAATTTATTAAGGAAATTGGAAAAAAGTAATTTATTCTTTCCCAATCCATCAAAAACTTCGCACTGCAACTGAGGCAGTTTAGAATCATTTATATTAACCTTATTTATTAAATCCAAAAAATTATCAGTATTTACACTCTCATTTATTTTTACAATTTCTTTAGGAAAATATTTTTCAAAGGACAATAACTCAGCTGACAACTCAAAATGGTAATCTACTTGACCTTCAAGCTCAGAATTAAAATAAGAAGGATCTAAATTATCTACATTATTATCAGACAACAGTATGACAATCTCTTCATCCAAACTTTTAATAGAATAGACTTCTTTCTCAATATCAGTATTTACAGCTCTAAATAGAGGCTCTGTTAATTTATTTTCATTACCAAAAGCAGTTAACTTTTTTAAATTATTAGTAATTTTTGCTTTAGAAATAGCTCTTTTTCTTATCAAAGCTTTAACAGAAGCTTTACAAGAGCTTAAAGCTTGAGCTTCTTCATCAGTTAGGCCCATAATTTTGATTAGGTATATCAACTTAGCCTATAATAAAATTTACTATTTGTAGCATAATTTAATTACTTTAATTACTATACCTTAATATTAATAATTTTCTTAACCAATAAATGAAATCCAAATTCATTAAATAGGCAGCTTTATAATTTTCAATAGCTATAGCCTATTCGCACGCATGTAGCCTACTGCTTGTAAACAAACTTAATTTCTAATTTTAGCATAAATTTGCTTTAATATATGATTATTATAAACTATCCTATCACCAATTACTAACACTATCACTTTTTATAATATATTTACACTAGAAATGCTTAAAATCCATTTCAATTTAACAAAATTCACACTTAAATTTACATTCAGCCTTCGAGAATAATTTATAATATCGATATGTAATCGATATATCGATACATACTCGATACAAATAAAGAACAAGGCAATATCGCTCCACTATCGATATTGAAAATATCGATCTTTCTAAGAACAATACGTCACAGTATAAATATGAATATTTCTACTATGAATACGTAATGCAATTTTTCGATACGAAAATAGAAACTTTTTCTGAGTTGAAAATTAATTTTTGAAATAAAAAATATATGTTAACTTTGCTAAGTTATAAATAATACCAAACTCAACAAAATTGAACATATACTTCTTGGAAAGAATTATTTAAAATAACAAACTGATTAACACTAATAAAGAAATATAAAAGTGTCTTACCTTATAAATAATTACGGCAACTTTAATATGCTTAGGACCTACCAATTTATTACCCAAAACAGTTCCTGGCCAGGCTCTACCTCGAAATAATAAATTATAATTACAGAGATCCTTTGCATTGAATCATAAGATAGGAGCAATTAATGATGGTAGTTTCAAAAATTAATTTGACTTTCAGAACGATATTGCACTGTTCTTTATTTTTAACTTAAGGAATTTCAATTAGAGAAAAGTATTACATAAATATTTCCCAACATAAACTAGGTTGGGATTATAGTCTAATTTAAGTAGAACTTGCACTGTTATATGCTTAACAATTTAAAAGTTGCATATAAACAAAAACAACTTTTTCCGAACGATGGTCACAAGTACTCACTTTTTTTTTTTTATTAAAATTATTTTTAACATACGCGACACACATGCGCCTTGCTCAATTGGTTAAATATTACAGGGAAACAATTGAATAACGTTTCTACTAAAATTTAAGTATAATTATTTTAAAAAATAAAAAATAATAAATACAATTAATATTAACAATAAATATGAAATTTTTAATTTTAGTTAATTTTAACAATATATAATATATATATATATATATATATATATATATAGTATATATATATATATATATATATTATATATATATATAGTATTATATATATATATATATATATTATTATATATATATATATATATATATATATATAATATATATATAATATATATATATATATACGAGAGAGGAGAATCAATGATTATTCACTTCATTATTATGTCTGCTGAATGAGCTTTAGTAATTAATCTTCCTATTCTTAACTGTAAACTTTAATAGACTTTTATTAATTACATCTTAATAAACTTGTTTGGCAAATTTTAAACGACTAGAGTAATGTAGTTTATATATATATATATATATATATATATATATATAATATATATATATTATATATATATATATATAATATCATATATATATATTAATTATATATATTATATATATATATATATATATATATATTATAATGATTGCCCTTTCTCGAATTCTATTCCTTAAGCAAGACCACTCTTATGCCATTTATTCAGATTCGCTCAGTCCCCTCAAAGGACTTAAAGCCATATTTCCTAAAATCACAATCGTGTTAGCTGTTCAACATTTTTTTCGGCTCCTACACACTCGTAAGAGACAAATCATATTATGTTGGACCCCCTCTCACGTAGGGATAACTGGTACGGAATCGCTGACAGAGAGGCCAAAATGGCAGCTTCTTCTTTCCGGAACTGTTCTAGGTACCTCCCGAATGCCATTCGACATGGTCGCCTCCCATCAACTGATTATTATACTGCCCTCCGACAAGGATTCCTGTCTTATTGGCAAGAGAGCTGGACGGGTGATTAGCGAGGGGCGAAACTTAGAATTATAAAGCCGAACATTAGTGAGTGGTCTTCCTCTCACCGACGAAAGCGCTTGCACGATGTGATACTCGCACTCCTCCGTATTGGCCTTACCAATATCATTCAAGGTCACTATATTTCACGAGACTCTCTTCCCATATGCAAATTTTGCAGTCGTCATAACCCGCAATCTGTTCACCATATCTTCATTGATTGTCCCCAACTGGACCCTATTCGGCGTCGTCATTTTCCTACTTTATGTCCATAACTCCTTCTAAAAGGTTATCCCATTTCTTATCTGAACCCTCCCACTTTAAAAGTAACTATTTTCTCTTATTTCAAGAACTGAATATTCTTTATAACATATGATTTGATGTAATATCAGGACTATTTATAATGTAAGGACATCTTTTTATTTAGCTTTTTATTTATTTTAGACTAATATTCATTTCATCATCCAAATTTTCTTTGACATTTGAAATATGCATAAGCCAGGACCCACCCATGGTGGAGTTGATTATTCAATCCAGTGTGGTCGCTTCTCTGTGGGCCGTGGTGGGTTCTGTACACAAACTGAAATATATATATATATATATATATATATATATATATATATATATATATATATTATATATATTAAATTTAAAAATTTATTATTATAAAAAATATTAATTATTATAGATATATATCCTTTCCTGGGCCAAAGCTTACCAAAATTCCAACTTGGAGTCGGAGTGGGAAAAAACAGAAGCAAAAGAAGCTTGATCACAAATCCAAACATGCCCAGATTACACGCTGTTGAAAGATATAGAAATCAAAATAAGTTGAAAAAGAGATAAGGGGAGTGTTCCAGGAGTACACATAAGAGATGAGCACTATTGTAAGTCTGGGTCAGAGAGATGAAAGAGTTGAACAAAGAAAGGATGAGACTGTGTAGGGCAAAAGGGTTGTCAAATGGTCAATAGCGCCCCACTGAATTATTAAAAAATCGGGGAGAGGAAGTCAAAAATTAAATGAGGGGTGGATCGGAGATAGAAATTAATCGAGTCAATTGGGGGCCATTGAGAGCAGGCAATAGAAAATAAATATTGTAGTTAAAATTAAATATTGTCTGTATAAATATGAATAAATTGTTTTGTTAGGAAGCAGAAGTTCAGAAATCGCTTGAAATATTTGCAAAATGCACCCATCACGCGAACGTGATCCATGAACCAAGTCAGAAAGCCGTTGAAAAGCAAGCGTTTGACTTTTTTTTTGTAACGACAATGCAAGATATTTATGTTCATTACCGCAAATTAAGTAGATTATCGTTGTCGGGGTCTTAGTAAAATGCGAATGACTGTCACTTGGTTAGAAGTGTTGAGTGTGGCGCTTTCAGCCCATATCTTGGTTTACAATTTAACTAAAATATTATTATTAATTAATGTCAGCCGCAGAAACCTAAAAAGAAGTTCGACCAATATTTGCATTAGAACTATTAGAAAGTCTATTTCATATCTGTACCTACCAAATGAAACAAGGCCAGTGCCTCTTATGTGAAAAGATATTTAAGTAATGATGCCATAAACTTGCAGAAATGAAAGATAACCTTCAAGAATTTACTTTGATAAGAAAAAATAAGATGTTCATGTTTTAGAAGTTTGAAAAAAAATATTAAAGGTAGACTAAATATTCTATCATTTATGAAAGCACCTGCTCGGCAAAAATGAAGCGGGGTTAAAAGCATCATACAATATTTTTTCAATATATAAAAAGAAAGAAAAACCTTATGCTATGCAGAAAAATCATCATACTGCAATTAAAGAATGATTGAAAAACTGTTAATGCAAAAAAAGACTGGTCCTGTTCTAAAATGCTTTCCTCTAAGTGCAAAATGCAGTGAAAGACGTATTGACGAGAATGGCTGAAAATGATTGGAGAAAACTTTTGCAACGAGCTTTGGGAGTAATTCAAACATTCTATGGAATTTATATTCTTATGTACGAAATTTTAGTCAAATCAAAAACAAATTATTGACGAGTTTTTGTTCGCAAAGTCCTAAAGAAGATTGAAAAGATGTGAATATTTAATTGAGTGGAGGAACATTAAACAAGCATAATATTCTACTCAGAAATATAAGTGCGGCAGCTACAGAGGAACACCTTCCACGGTTGTTCGTTACAGAGATATGCTGCTTTGCTTAAGGAAAAGGTTCCTGATTCCATACAATTCACTAGTATCACACAGCAACACCTTGTGGACAAAAAATATCACTGATAAATTTCATGATACTCTAAAAGTGTGTATCAGATCGATTAATAAAATTAAATCACAACCATTTAATTTGTGACCGTTTGGTAAGCTATGCGAAAAAAATTATGAATTGCAAATATAAGGTGAAAGAATCGGCTTCAACAGCGAAACAACTAAGCAAGTAACTGTGTCTTTAGGTCTTTCAATGTAAACGAAGTCATTACGAAACCATCAACTTCTATGTAGTGAGGAAGAAAACAGAAGATAACTAAAACTACAAACTCCTCCTCTACTAAATAATTGGTAACCCCTGAAGTAAAAGAACACCCTCACAAGAAGATGCCTTCAGACAACGAATAAGAACATCTTCTCAAAAGATGCCTTGAGATAATGATCAAAAGCAACTTTCAGCAGAAGGCTAGATCGAATGAAAATCATTCAGCACCATGCAGTTCGGTGAAGATGGAAACGACAGTCACGCCGTTAATAACCAGGCCTCAGTTTAATGTGATATTTTCGTTGACACTAATACCAATTTCAAGATGTCAAAATAGCGAAAAATTTCAAGCAAAATGCAGATCGGTGGAGACAGGAACATCCGTCACACAGTTAATACCCAGGCCTACCAACTTCGGTTTAACGTGACTATTTCAGTCGACACTATGACTACTAACTGCTCTTTATACGGAAGTGGCTCACAGATTACAACATCAAATGAACTTCCATTTAGTCTTTTCAGCACTCTCGTTAGAATAGAAGAAAGATTCATCCATGTATGGCATTACGTCTAAATCAGTTGGGAATCGCATACCACTGCTACTATGTATGAATGGATAACCTGAAGAAATGAATCATCATCAGTATGTATTTTGTAGTACGTCCAATACAATCGAAGATCACGATACATGCTTACACCGATTATATAGGATTAGTATAGGTTGGATATATATATATGTAACAGAGTGGCATCGTTACTCAAAAAGTAGTTCCGCTATCGTTACTCCGTTACTCGGAAAAAGTAGTTCCGTTGTCGTTATTCCGTTTCTTTGAAAGGAAAAGTAACGAGAGGCCGTTACTCCGTTACTTTTAGCTTTTGACTATGACATTAATTATGGTATCTTAGGTAATTTATTAATTTTTGGATATTAAATCTTCAATATCATTATTATTAAAAAATATACCCTCATGTAAGACCCTAATGCACTCAAGACTTAGTAGTACCTTTACATTCCCCAACGAGTGTAATGTGCGACCAAGCAAACATACTCCCCCTACCATTCTCAACTTCCTACTACCACCTGCACATCCTCTCCTGCATGTTCAAATATATACAAATATTTAACTCAGACA
>JABUQX010055350.1:0-2500 GCA_015478945.1 Trachelipus rathkii
GAGAGTCCTAATAGACAGGCGGCGCGAAGAGATAGTATTGGAAAAAGGAAGACTAAAAGTAACAACAAACAATTTATCTTTTAACTCTTAAAATTATAAGGTCCACGATCGGTGATGATATATAACTACACGATGAATATATATATAAATATATATATATAATAATTAACTAATATTTAATGTATAATAGTAGTTATAGCTATATATAAATTATATGAACACACGGATTCCTATAGCGTATATATACGTATATATAGTATATATATATATATATAGTATATGATATAGTATATATATAATACTATATTATATAGTATGATATTATATATACTATAAGTAGTATAATATATATAAGTATATTATATAGTATAATAACGTATATAATATATATATTAGGAGAGAGAGAGAGAGAGAGAGAGAGAGAGATTTAGGCTAGTCAATTATAAACGTAAACGTAAACGTAAACTTTTACGATAACGTACGTATGTCCATATAGGTTAGGATAAGGCCTACGGGATGTACCGGTCAAATTATATAGATAGTATATACTGACTTTGAGAGATATATTATACTACTATGATCACTATATATATAATATATATATATCATATATATATATATATATATATATATATATATATTAAATATATAAGTATTTATATATATATATCTATATATAGTTAGTTCCTATATATATATTATACTAAATTATACTTATATACCTCTAGGATTAGTCGTTGGATATATATATAACTGAGAAATTAAATCTATTATACCTATACGTATATATATAGGACTATATATATGGCATATGATGGCATTAACTGATAGTGATTGGATGTAGCATAGCCCGTAGTAGAAATGTTAGTATGCAGCTCCGCGTGACGTCATACAGGCGTCAAGGATTTGCCGCGCGTTACGGTATCTAGTAGGAAATATTAATAACTGTGTACGTATAACCTGTGAGGTCATGACTAATTTTATCGATAAAAAATAAAGTATATATATAGGTAGTAGTACTATAGTATAGATATATAGTCAGTATAGTATATAATGAACTATAAATACGATATACTTATATAGTATACTATAGTATAATAGTATATAGCAGCCGAGTAGTGTGACCGGCATAATACGGGCGGGCCTGGAGCGACGGGGAAAGAGAAAGGGAGAAAGAATTGATACCCCGTAGGGAGGGGCGGAGGAACCCCCGCGAACACGCGAAATCAAAGGGCGGGGGTTCACGGGAGAAAGCTCTGAGGGGGGGAAATAGTCGGCCTAGCATCTGTGTCGTTTGTCGCCGAGGCCGAGAGACGCCGCGACTCTGTCATCAGGGGTGGTCTAGCCTTTGGGGTACGCATTTAGTTTTAAAAAACATTATTATTTTTTTGTAAAACAAGTGAAGCTCAGGGTAGACCGGCCCGATGGAAGGAGTCGGGGTCTGCGGCTTGCGGGAAACGACAGGGAGAGGACTATTTCCCCTCCGGGGAGGGTCTACCGGAACCCCCGCTCTTTGGTATTGGGGTGTCGCGGGGGTTTCCCCGCCGTCCCTCGCGGGTATCGGAGAGGCCGCGCCTCGGCTGCCTGTTCCGCCAGATCGGCATCTAAACCCGCACGGACCGTGGATATATATATATGAATATAGGTATTATAGTTATCTTGGTGATTATTACGTCGTGCAGATAGATGAAAGGTATGCAGTATACTATAGTATAGGTATAATACGTTATATATAATATATATATAGTTACTAGTAGTATATATGTATATATTGTAAGTAGATTCGAGTAAAAATTAGTCATGACGTCACAGTATACATAACGCGGAATCCTGACGTGTGAGTATGCAGCGCTCACGTGGAGCTTGCCATGTAACATGTTACTTTTTGAACTTAGAAGAATTCTTTTTGAAGCAGGAAAATTTTTCGTTCCAAATGTGTGGGTTCGTGGCTGTCTACGTATTACCGTATATATATATAGTATTAAATATAGTATATATTAGTAAAGTATATACATACATAATATAAAGAAGTAATGAAGGTATACTATATAGTATATATATATATACGCGTAATATATATATAGTAATATAATGCTATATAGTATATATATACTATATATAATAAGTATATATATTAATAATATATTATATCTATACTATATATATATGTAGTCCATATGTAAAGTATAAGCTACTAGCATCTATAGTAGATTTGAATACATAATATAGGTAATAACCATAGATGTATAAAATGCAGATGTTGTTTGTTTTTTTTTTCGTTTTTTACATTAAATGATAAGAATATTGTTTCCACGGATTATTTTGTTTTTGGTTAATTTAAGAATAGTTATTTGGAATGATGTTTACGGTACATTCCGTAGCTGGGATAATGGTACTATTTTTAAAAATAAATCGTTGATTAATGCCTCGATTAAGAAGTTGTAGATGGATCCGATAAGGGTTAAGGTAAAGTAAGGACCTCAAGTGTAGTCGCGATAAG
>JABUQX010055351.1:0-14729 GCA_015478945.1 Trachelipus rathkii
TAGCTTGCTTTGTTCAACTTTTCGTTTGATAGTAGATATTTTTTTTTCCAATATTAGACACTATCCTAACAGTGATGCGTTTTTTAATTATATATTTCTTTGTAGCATAACGAAAAGTTTTCCAGGGTATTCGTAACCTATTTAAGATGTGAACGTGAAGCCAACAGTTACAGTAGCTTATTGATTTTGTATGGATTTGTTGTGTGAGATGGATTTTTTGCACGGAGAAGGTAGGTAAACAATAATAATAATTGGCGTTCAAAAATTAACAATAATATACTTGTAATGGTTTTTTAAAAATATTTCTTTAATTTGGTAGGTCAAATTAAATATTCCAAAGCCCGTAGTATGAGGGCCCGAAGGAAACCAACAGCTAGCTTCGGTCCCTATTTGGCAACGCTATTTATCGTGGCAAAGAAACGCATCCTACAAAAAAAATGAGGGAATTTGAAGCATTTCTGAAGCTATCAGCAAGGAATTACTCATAAGCTCGTGAGTTGATTATTTATTAAAGTTAAATATTATTAATTTTTACTAAAGACAATCCATCTAGGTTAGGTCATAGGTTTACGGCAACGACAAATGCCATCTAGGTTAGCGTTCTAGGTTCGTACGGCATACTGACGATCTGTCCTAGATATGTTCGGCTGTATCGGTTTTTAAGTACTGAGGTGTAGTGAAAAGTGTTTGGTTAGGGTACAATCAGAGATTATCTATATGACTATTATATATTATATATTATTTATTATTTTGTAATATATATGTTATTATTATTATATATTATCTATTTCTAATATATATAAATTATTTAGGCGTTAGTATATTTATATATGTATCTTTGTATTTAATAGAGTAGTAAATTGAAGTCAAAACAAAATTAAGTTTATCTATATAGTATATTTTTATATATATATAATATTTTTATTATACATTAATATTAATTATTTATATGAAATTCATATTTTCTATGATTCAATGTCGATTTATTATATATTATATATTATTTATTTATTATGTATAAATATATATATTATATATATATATATATATATATTATTACAAATAGTTTTACTATGAGTATTTAAACTTAATAATTACTATTGGTATAGAATATAGTGATAGATAGTATTAATTATCTTTATCAACAAATATTCATTATATGTATATTTTTTCATATTTTCTGATTTTTTTTTTTTTTTTTTTTTGTATTTTTTTTTGTTTTTTTTCTTTTTTTTGTTTTTTTTTTGTTTTTTTGTTTTTTTTGTTTTTTTTTTAAGTTGATGGAGTTAAGGAACAGATTATTTTGATATTTTTTTTATATCTTTTATTTTACATGTATATTGCTTTTATATATATTTTTAGTTTGCCTTTTTTTTTTTTTTTTTTTTATTTTTATTTTATTACATTATTAATATGGTTTTTTTTTTTTGTATTTTATTTTTTTTTTTATTTTTTTTTTTTATCATTTTTTTTTTTTTTTTTTTTTTTTTTTTTTTTTTTTTTTTTTTTTTTTTTTTATTTTTTTTTTATTTATTTTTTTGTTCTATTTCTGATATTGGTGACTTGTTTTCGTATCGGTACTTTATTTCCATATCGAATATCCTAGATCTCTCTATATCACACGTTCGCCATAGTATCGGATAATATTGAGTAGGATATCTAACACCGAGTTGATTATTTGTTCTGGGTCAAGCCCAGCTATTACATAATTGTCTCTCAGTTCTCTCGAAAACTTTAGCTTCAGAGTTAGTTATAGCCATAGATTTAGTAGTCGACCACTGTGTTCTATGAGTCATCATTTAGATTCGAAATATATTTTTCTCATTTTCAAAATACAAAATTAAACCTATTAATTAACATACACCATTGAATTAATTATTATTCAGTAGGTTGGGTTGCTATACTATCAACCTTTTAAATATAGTTAAGAACCTGGCATCGTAATTTCACCAAGGTATCTGTGGATTGGTATTTGGTGTCCTCCCAACTGAAAAGACTTGGTATCAGGACAATGGGTTAATAATTTTATTCGCTCCATGTCCTAAGTATATATATATTAGTATATATATAATATTTATATATTATATATATATTATTAATATTATATATAATATATATATATATATATTATATATATAGTTATTAGTGAAGGTTTCCGTTTCAGTTGAGCATCCACACTCGTATCCCGCAACGCAAATGAGAAAGCAACCGTACCTATTTTGACAACACCGCAACTGCAACCGCAACTACAACCGCGGTTGTCACTATTCTACACAACCGCTCGCAACTGCACACGCGGTTGTCACTGGTCTCATAACCGCAACTGCGCTTTAAGATGGTTTATATTCTTTCTTATAAAATCACTCTTTAATGCTCTCAAGACTTTCTCTCACATCACTCGTTCTTCACCTTATTTCATATTATCTAGATACTAATACGATTAAATCCTCTATCATACACCTCTATATATATATATTTAATTTATATATATTAATATCATAATACCTCACTTCTCATTATATATATCCTTGTATACCCCTACACATAGCAAACACAAACACATATTTCACACCTATATAACATCACTTAATAATATATATACTTATACTTGTGCCCCTACCGTTTCTTATTATTTCAATATTTGTTATATATTCAAGTTCAGATCATTATAGCGACTAATTACATTATAAATAATATATGCCCTTTCTCACTAAAATATTTAAGCTATGCCGCCGTTATTGCTCAACACAATCGTAAGGGGTTTACTGGCAAGATTGCGTGGGTCACCTTGTATTGTTTGATTATATGGTTATGGGGTATTTATTTATTACTTTTTTATTCTATCATTTCTCTGAACTCATTTATTCATAATTATACATTTATACCTAACTCTTTGATATATCCGTCTAGTTTTATCATTAATTTTATGTTATATTATTTATTTATTCCTATTTCACTTTAGTGGTAATTCATTTAGTATTATTATGTTTATCTCATTATTACTCTCGTTAATTTGTATTATTTCGAAATTGTTTCAATTTATTGTATTTATTCATTAGTAAGTAGTACAGTTTTAAGTTGTGAGTTATATCGTAGTATGTGTAGCAGTGAGTGTGTTGGGCTCAGTAGTAGTAGTAAGTAGTAGTTAAGTATGTGCAAGTCGCTAGGTAAGTAGTAGAGGTAAAACTTAGAAGGGCGCTTAACCAGAAGCGAAATTGTATAAATTCATGTGCTTTTATTGTACAACCGCGACCCCCGGTATAACCACGGTTTGTTTGTAGAACAAGTTTTAAGAGAACACGCAAAAATAAACGCTAACACGCGAGTGTGATATATGGCTATAAAGTCATTTTAGCGACGCTTGCAGAATAAAACGCAAGACACCCTGCGAGTTTGATGCTCAAGGAAATTTAGAGACTTCGTCTCCATGCCCTGATATATATCTATATATACAAGATTTAATATTATATTAATATAATATATATATATATATATAATAACATTAACCTAACTTTATGTTAGTATTATATATTACTTATTACGATACTATCTTCTATCAGTATAACCATATTAAATACGTAGCTAAGTATAACATACTAGATATAGTGGGGGTACAATATTTTTTTCTCCTACTTATCACGTTATAATACTTAGCTTATATTGAGATTAAGGGATAAGGTGAGAATATTAGTATATCTTGTAAGATTGTAATATTTAGTGAGTTAGAAGCAGTTAGGGTGGTAGTTATGGTATATAAGTAATGTATATATAGATGATGTTGGTCTGGAGGAATTGATGTGGATAATGAACTGACATATAATATCACAGAAAGGCGAATATCATTAGGTATATTATATATACATTATTAGAGTATATAATTGATATCAATACTTACATCAATAAAACGCATTTTGCGCGACAGTATGAGTGTATATTTTTATTATATTATATTATTTATATGTATATATAGGTTAGATAATTAATTAATTTAAAGTATTAAAAAATCATATCCATAATTGGAATCATTTTTTGGTGAAATTATTCTTGAAATTTCTTTTTTTTTAATAGTTTTAAGTAAATTAAAAAAATGATATGTTTAAAAAACTTAAAAAAAGTTTTATAAGTTACGCAAATCACCTTTAGATAAAATAAGGGCTCTGCTCAAGGGCATTTTTCGGGTATATAATTAATAATATTCATATATTGACACTCCCTTTGTGACGTCCATTGTCAAAAAGAATCAATCAATTTTTCAAGCTTGAATCACATATATTTATTATTATATTTTAGATATTTGCTGTATTAATTTAATATTATATTATAGATTTATATATTTTTATTATATAGGTATATATATTATTGTATTATTATTATTATTTATTTATATTTATATATAATATATTATTATATTAATATAGTATATATATATAGTATATATTATTATATTTTTTTATATAGTTTATATATATATTATTTAATTATATATACTTTATATCTTTATATTATATTATTATTATATTAGTATTATTACTATTTATTTTTTATATTTTTATTTTATTATATGTTTTTCATTTTTTTTGTTTTATTTATTATTTGAGTTTTAATTATTTATATAGTATTTATATTTTTTTTGTGTTTATAGTTGTATAAGTATATTATTGTGTCTTCTTTGCCAACAGTTTATATTTAGTTATATGTATTTATTTTATTTATGTGATTTATTTTGATTATTGAGTTTAAATTTTATAAAAAGTTTATTTATTGAGGATATTGTTTCATGTATTTGATTGTAGAGATAAGTTAATTAATAGATATTAATAAGATATGATTATGTTTATTATTTAGTGTATGTGGGATATTTATTGTTAGGTTATTTTAGTTGATTTGATTATCCCTCCATTCCAGCCCCCTTCACCCTCCGTCCCCTTTTTGTATGATGATTGTTTGTTTGTGTCAATTTTTATTCTTATTATAGTTTTGTTGCTTCAATTTTAATTGTCTTGTGTGGTGTCTTTTTGTGTGGGTTTTGTTTTGTTGTTTTTGTTGGTTTGTGGTTTGTTGTTTTTGGTTGGTTTTTGTTGTTTTTTTGGTGTTTTTTGGTTGTTTGGTGTTTTTTTTGGGTTCGGTGTTTGGTTGTGGTTTGTGTTTGGTGTGTGAGAGGAATGAAGGGATTGGGGGGTCGAGATAATTTTTGCCGATGGATATGAGCTGTATGTCGATAGTAATAAGGAAGTAGGTGTTTCCGATGGGATTTGGGGTGTGCCTTGGATGAATCTGTATGTAATGTCGTAGTGATTGTAGCTATGGGAATGTGCTGTTCTCCAATGTCGTTATCTATAGTTGTTTTAGTATTATAGTTGATTTATTTAGTTAGGTGTTTGTTTTATTAGAATACTTTCATAGGTGGAGTATGTTTGATTTGATATTTATTTAGTTATGTTTATATGTTATTTGTTATTAGTGTATATATATGTATATGTAGATTAGAAGATTTAGGAATAATGAGAATGTTATGTTTGATACGGGTTAGTTAGATAATATGTTATAATATATTTAAGTTGTTTTATTATATATATATATATTATATATATATATATAGTATATAGGATATATATATATATATATATATATATATGTTTGATGTCATAGGTCGTGGATTGTTTTTTTTTTTTGTGTGGTTGTAAGCCGTGTTTTGGATGTTGGAGCTTCTCAGGTTAATTGTAGTTGGAGGGTGAGGTAGCGGGTAGAGTGGTGTGGTGGGATGGGTGGATGCTTATCCTTTCGGACTGTTGTCAATGTTCTTGTGTTGTTCGTCATGTACTGTGCCTCTCTGGTTGTTCTGATGTTAAGCTCGCATGGCATGTTTCCTCCGGCCCTCGTCGATCCTCCCGTCTAACTGCTGGGTGAAAGGTAGTAGAGTGAATATAGCTATAGTTGTATATTCAATAGGAGTTTTATTATATTATATTGATTATTATTATTTTGAGTCACCTTATTGGTTGTTATAGTATGGAGTAGGGTATTTGTTTGTATTTAGCCTATATTGTGTAGTTTATAGGGTTGAATCCGTATGACTAGTTAGTTTATATTTATTGGTGAGTGAGTGATGTTATCTAGGGTGAGTATAGGACTTGTTAGTGGGTATTTGGAGCTGTTAGCGTTGTTGTGCTGTTGTGTCTTCTTTTTTGCTTTTATTCTGTTCCTTCGTTTGCCGACAATTCACGAGGTAGTTGTAGAGTGGTGGTGTGGCGTTGGTGTGCATGCAGCCGTTTTCTGGTATCGCATGTGTCTTCTGGTCCGTTGTCATTCTCTTATGTTGTGTTCGTTGCTAGTTGGTTTGGGTGTGTTGCTCTAGAAACGATTGTTTTACTCGGGTCCCGTGGTGGTTGTTGGCCCTTTTGTTAGCTTTGTTTGGGGGGGAGGTTGGGTGCCTTATGATGTGGGTCCGCTGAGCTGCTTGTCCTCTCCCTACACGCCTGGTGGTTGCGGGTGTCTTCGCTCCTCACGGGGCGTTTTTTGGTTTGGTGCGGTTTGGGGTGTTTGGTTTGTTTTTTGTTTTTGGCGCTAGTTGCGATGTTATTACCAAAATGGTTAAACTATATACGTGTGGGGCGGGTAGGTGAGTGAGTAGTATCTTATTATTATTTTATGTATGTTGGTTTTTTTGTGGTTTACCGTTGTTGTTGCTGTCGTTAGTGATGGTGATGGTGGTTGTTGTTAGTGTGAGTGATGATGGGATTGTTTATTTATGAGTGTGATGTAGTGTTATAGTTATTTATATAATTATTAATTATTTTAGTTAGGTATATTAGGTGAGGGTTGAGTAGTTGTTGTGTGATAGAGTATGATGATTATATATTATATTTCCTAGCGTTTATTGAGTGTATGGATTGTATAGGGTTGTATGTTGAGGGAGGGTTTGTTTTTTGGTATTTATTGTTTTGATTATTTTGATGTGATTGGTGATATATTATATGATATAAAAAATAATATTTTCAGGTATTTTGATATTCGTGTTGCCATAAAAAATAATAAGTTTTATTTTGTTCATGTACTTCTTGGCTCACAATTGCCTCCTTTACTAATGGAGGTAAAAATTTATATTTTAATAATTATATAAAATTAAACTGGGGAACAAAATGGATTATTTTTCATGGTGTCTGAGATTTTAGACCTGATTCCGTATATTTTCATTCCATTGACTTAGAAAGTACCATTTGTTTTGTTCTAGAAGTTCTAGTTTATTACCTTTTTGGAATGGTAGGGAGTTTCTCGTAATTCTAAATGTAATTGGATAATTAAATTGTGAATATGTTTTTCCTGATGTTTTGCATGTATATAGTACATGTATTGACGTGTACTGTTTCCTTTTGCACATGTTGACATTGCTTCCTAAAGAAATTGTTTAAATCATCTTGTGTTTTGTTTCATTTGTTGAGATTACACGTTTATCGGACAGAAAAAAAACTATTACTGATTTTGTTAAAAGAACTTAATTTTGCTTATTTCTAAGAGGCTCAAGATAAGTCATGGGCACCTCATGTTGTGTGTAAACCTATACTGAACATTTGTGGAAATGGACCAACTGAAAAGAAGAGGCCTGATATTTGGTACACCACTTGTATGGAGGGAACAGAAAAATCCCAATGATGAATGTTACTTTTCTTTGGTGAGTATTAAAGGCATCATTGGACGTATCCTGACATAGACTCCGCTAGTCGACCTGTTGACATTCAGATGAGATATCTACTCTATCATTCAGCCATCTTCCAGAGTTCGTTCAAGAAGAGGATATATCAGCTTCTGATAACACCGTGATTTCGAAGGCCCTTCATTAATAATTGAAGAAGATTTTACTCAACACGAATTAAAGAACTTGAACTTTATAAGGAGTTTAAGTCTTTCAAAGAAATTGTCAGAATTGTTAGGTTCTAGGCTTGGAGAAATTATTTTTACTGTTACCAGGAACCAAAATCACTTTATATTGCATTAAAAGAGAATGATTTTACTTTCTGCAACAATGTGTATAGATTGCTGATGAAACTGGGCATTTCGAAATACACATGAAATAAATTGCGGTTATTCATTGATAATGTGAAATGTGTTCTACAAATTTTTTTTTTTTTTACAAGTTACCACCACTCGCCTGCAGAGCCATTTTCAAGAAGGGAGCAGAATAATAGTATAAGAAATTTAAAGAAAGAAGGCCCATCCAAACCCAAGGCTAACGCAAATCTATCAGGTGAGCGAAGAGAGGAAGATTAAATACAACAGGAAAAACAGATGATGACAGGGAGTTTTACAGAGCAGAGGTGGTCGGAAAAAAGGAGGCATCAAAGCGAACAAGCTTGGGGTTTCAAATATTCACATAATATTTGAGTATGAGTAAGGCACCCCCTTGTGCTACGAGGGCGAGACAGTGGTGGTGGGATACGAGAATTCAACTCCTTTCATCACCCGTCGTTGTAGTATTTGCTGTTGGAAAGAGAGTGTGCGCCAACGTCACTTAGCAAGGGAGCTTGAAGGTAGGTGACATTTTATTAGTCTTTTAGCCCTGACTCGACCCTATTCAAAAGGAGAGTGGAACTGGAGTCCGCCCAAATGTGAAAACAGTACTTCATACAAGGACTGATAAGACCCTTATATAACTGGGGTAACTGTTCGGGGGATAAAAATTCCAGCAATCTGAACAGAACCACCAACTTCTTAGAGGTCGCCCCAGCAACCGTTATGATATGAAGTTTCCAAGACAATTTCTTGTTTATGTTTAGATGAAGAATTTTTATATGTTGAGAAGCAGAGCTGACGGAGAAAAAGTAATATCATTTTTGAAATTAGCGACCTCAGTATACCCATAAACAGGTCTAACATCTCAGTGACCAAAAGTGTGTTCCCCTGTAAAATATTGATAATAGTATTAAAAAAAAATCTTAATTAGTATTAATTAAAGTAATAATAAAACATTTATATTTTTCCTCCCAAGATTAGAAAGTTTTTAGATGACCATCCTGGAGAAGTTGTCATACTCGATTTTCAGCATTTACTTGGATTTGATTCAGAAATTCACACATTATTTATGGGCATTATCAAAGATATTTTTTGTGGTATTATTTGCCCATTTTATGAAGACCTTGACTCTATTTCTTTGTCTTTTTTATTCAAACATAATTATCAGGTTTGTGTAAAAGAGGTTCCAGATTTATATTTATTTTAGTTTCTTAAGAATGTAATATTTTTTCTTTTTTTTACAAGTTTCTGACTAAATTATATTCACCTTTTATATGTAAAAGTGTTTAGATCATACAGATCATACAAATTTCTTATCTGTAATGACATAGATGTAGGTACTGTATTAATATATATCATCATCATCCATCTTCTTTCCCCAAGACTGCGGGTAAGGTGCATGACATGCACTGGAAACAGAAAAGTAGTAGATGAACATGACACAAGTTGAAAGAAAGCCCAGCCTTACCGCCCCAAATCGACCCCCTTCGATTTTGATGAAACTTACATCAGAAATCCACCTGAGCCACGTGATCGCGACGGACCCCCACTATAGCATCTCGTCAGTGTGGGGTTCATCCCTTGGCCCAGGTGGACCACAACCACACCCCATCACAAAACCCCGCCATTCACTCCTATTATGCACCTTTCTTCTCGCCTCTGCCAAACTCGCATTCCTCTCCTCCAGGCATTCCTTCACTGACTCAATCCACCTTTTTTTCGGTCTTCCAGCCGGTCGATTCCCAACACACTCACAACTATACATCCGCTTAACCAACCGACTATCATCCATCCGTTCCACATGACCAAACCATCCTCAACGTACTTTCATTTATTCTCCTCATTTATCCCTTCACACCACACAACTCTCTAATACGTTCGTTTATCATTTTATCAATTCTTCTCACACCTAACATGCGCCTAAGATTGTCCATCTGAACACTCTCACTAATATACATTAACACTGGTAGCAAGTAACAACATACCCTCATGTAAGACCCTTGTGCACTCAAAACTTAGTCCTTTTACATCCACCAACTATCTAATTGCACCAGCCACCTTC
This sequence comes from Trachelipus rathkii, assembly GCA_015478945.1. Lineage (NCBI taxonomy): Eukaryota > Metazoa > Arthropoda > Malacostraca > Isopoda > Trachelipodidae > Trachelipus > Trachelipus rathkii. The sequence continues at coordinate 10,070 of JABUQX010055351.1, forward strand.
CTGATATTCACAACTTCCCTACTACACTCTGCATCATCCGTTCCCTCTTCATCCAACATATATCCTAAATATTTAAACTCAGACACTTGTTCCAGCTGCTCACCATCTAGCATAACTTCACACCGAGGACTGTCCTCACTCACAACCATAACCTTACTCTTATTTACGTTTACTTTCAAACCCCTCCTTTTACACACCCTGCCAAATCTCTCTACCAATGCTTTCAAACTCTTCAGATTTCACTACACAAAACCAAATCATCCGTATATAATAGGCAGTGCACTCTTTTTCCATTCTTCCATCATTCTAACACCATCTCCTTCCACCCCCACCTCTAATTCTTTCATAACACCATCCATATATAAATTGAATAACCAAGGCATAACACATCCCTGCCTTACCTGCTACACATTAAAACCAATCACTTTTGACACCATTTATTCTACACAATTTTCCCCTCGGCCTCAAATATGATGCTAAGGTAACTCATAATTCCACCACCAACACCATATATCACTAACATCTGCCATATAGAGCTTCCCTATTAATCCTATCATACGTCTGCTTCAAATCCATAAAACCTAAGTACAATTTATTCTTCATTTTCAATCATTTGTTTCAGATGTACATTTGAATAGAAATCCTGTCGATGTTTAAGTATAAATATTCATATGGATATGTGAGAGCAATGTCATAAATGATAAAAATGTTGCATTTTAGTTTCTCTTTATGGTTTGGCATTCAAATATAGTTATATGATGTTTCTCAGCGAGTTCGTATCATAAAGCTAAGTATGAGGTGTATTAATGATCTTCCTCGCTCACGATTTTTTTTAACTTTCTCATTATATAATTAATATTTGAATCAGTTGGACTTGTTTTGAGATATTTTAGGTAATAAGAGAAAGTCTTAGAATCATAAGAATAGTTTGTTTTAGGTTCTAAGACAATCATATTGAAGTGAAAACTTTGGTAGTGTGTGTTAGTTGTGCTTGTGTAGATCCTTAGAGTTTTTATTTTTATTTTTACTCACTGACTTGGAGGGTAGAGGGTGGTTTACAACCCCCTCCCTTGTCTTTGGTTTTCATCCCTGAATATATTGTTTTCACTATGTATTGAAAGCTATTTTTTAAATCAGGCTAATATGTGACAAACACAATAACTGATTTCTAATTCTTTGCTGGAGTTTTAAAGTTACTATTCTGAAATTGCTACCTTTTATGTTGTTTTTTTTATAATACTTTCTTTTTTAGGTCATAGTGGTTTATCGCTCCTCTACGGATCAATGTTTGCCTAATTTTGGCCTAGTTGCTCCTTACCCTAATCCTTGGCCAGATACAGTCGATATTCCATTTATGAATCTTTTTTGAATGATAAAATTAAATCAAGGGAGATGAAAAAATTATTTGTCTCTCAGTAAGTATCTCAATAAGACTATTAAATATCTTAAAAAGAATTGCTACATTTATTCCTAAGTTTTAATTAACATATAAAGTAAAACTACATATATATATATATACATATATATATATTATATATATATATATATATATATATATATATTAACAATGTCATTTCTTTTCTATCATGCCATTCATGTAACTTTATTTTCCCTGTAATGTTAAGTTTAACCTCCCAAAACAAAATGTTACTTATTCCATTAAATTTTGCAAACTAATATCCATCACTCCATATTTTCATATCTTGTGATAAATCAATATTTTCTTTTTAGGTGCGTTTTAACTCCAACGTTTGGGTACATAATCAAGAATGTAACCAGCTCATTAGAAAAGAAACTTTGCTGCCCCTGCAATAAGGCAGTTAGTTGTTGGATTACTACGCTCCCAGATACATTTAGTCCAAACATAATTATGACTGATTTCGTGGATCAAAACGATTTTGAGATACCAAAATTAATTGTTCATTGTAATTATAAGTTAATGGAAAATCAAAGTTAAAATTTGAGTTCATGAATTTTAATACTTAAAATCTATTCAAAATAGATAAACAGTTGCCTATATATTAGATTAGATTTTTAACCACCGAACCTGTCCCTTAATTGAGGGATATATATATATATATATATATATATATATATATATATATATATATATATATATATATATATATATATATATATATATATATATATATATATATATATATCTGAAAGACAGAGAGTATATATATATTTAGAGAGAGAGAAAGAGAGAGAGAGAGATATATATATATATATATATATATATATATATATATATATATATATATATATATATATATATATATATATATATATATATATATATATATATATATATATATATATCTTCATCTACTTCTTATCCCCAGACTGGGGGTGAGGTGCATATTATACACCGGAATAGAAAAGTAATAGAATAATATGACGCAAATCCTTTATACCCTTAGGTGAGAACTCGTCGCACACAGAAATCCACCCTAGGGTTTCACAAGACTGCGACGCACCCTCACCGTGGCATCTCATCAATGTAGGGCTCATTTCCTGGGCAAGGCCCACAAACATACCCCCTCACAAAACCCCGCCATTCACTTCTATTATGCACCTTTCTTCTTTTGTTTGAAAGCGTGTCGTGTGACTGAGGTTCATTTAAGAGTTGTAGAGGATTTGTAGATTAAATATTCACATTGAAGTAAATGAGATAGAAGAGGAGGAAATTGTGTTTTGGTTTTATGAACTTGCAACATGTGTATAGCAAAATTAATTGGGAATCTCTGTGTCGTTGATATTAATGATATATGATGATGGTGGTTGGTTGTTAAATCGAGTTTAAAGTATGTGTGTTAGCAGTCTAGCATGTGTAAGAGTAAATAGAGTGATGAGTGAGTGGTTTAATATTAATAGTGGAGTGAGGCTGAAATGGGTTAGGTCTCCGTGGCTATTTAATTTATAGATGAATGATGTGATTAAAGAATTAAAGGTAAGGTTGGCAAGGTAAGGTGTTAGACTGATCGCAAATGATTGAAAATGGAAGGTATAGTAATGAAAGTCTGGTGTGGAATAAGAGATAGGATATAGTCGGTCCAGACGGATAATCTCCTGGGTGTCTTAGGTGTGAAGAAAATTAATAAAATGAGAAATGAGTGTGTTAGTGAGCTGTGTGGTGTGACGAAAGGAGTGAATTAGAGAATAAAGGACTCATTTATTGGAAAGGATGAATGATAATAATCGGATGTTCAAGCCGATGAATAGAGACGAATGTGTTGGTAATCGACCTGCTGGGGGACAAAAGAAAGCGTCGGTTGAGTCACTAAGAGTGTCTGAAGGAAAGGAATGTAAATTTAGTACAAACAAGAATAATGGTGCGTAATAGGAGTGAATGACGTCGTTTTGTGAATGGGCATTGCTGTGGGCAGGTGATGAACCGCCGACTTTAAAGAGATGACACAGTGGGTGAGTTTCAGGGCGGATTTTGACCGTGATGGTCTCGCAATTAACGGTATGAGGGGAGTTGTTGGGGGTAGGCTTTCTTTGATTTAGGTTAAGATCTGCTTGACTGTCATATTTCCAGTACAAGTTTGCGCCACACTTCGTCCTGGGGATGCGGAACCGGAGAGCTTTTATATATATACATATATTATTATTATTAATTATATATATATATATATATATATATATATATATATATATATATATATATATATATATATATATATATATATATATATATATATATATATATATGGCAGAGGCGAGAGTGAAGGTGCATGATAGGAGAGAGTGGCGGGGTTTTGTATGGGGGCATGGTTGTGGCCCACCTGGCCAGGGATGAACCCTTACATTGACGATTTACCATAGTGAGGGTCCGTCGCGGTCCTATGATGCTCTAGGTGGATTTTCTGTCTGTGACGAGCTCTCACTAATAATGGTACAGAGGGGCGGTAGGGCTGGGCTTTCGACATTTGTCATGTTCTCTACTGCTTTTCTTTCCGATGTATGTCACGCACAATTATTTTGATTTAGCAAAGAGGAAGGTGAAGAAAGAAAGAAGAAAGAAAATATATATATATATATATATATATATATATATATATATATATATATATATATATATATCCTCCGTACTCTCCTTCTCATATCGCAGATGACGAAAATTGATGTTTAATTGGAAAAATTGCGGTTCTTGACTTTTCTACACTCCTATAATAATTAGAAAATTTAAAATAATTTTCAATTAAAGAAAATAATAATTTACGTTCAGATTTGATACAAATATGATACTAGAAAGAACATCCTTTTCAAGGGTATCGATCTTATTTTTCTATATGTTTGAACAAGGGGAGACTGAGATATATTATTATTACACACATATTCATACACACACACATATTACACATACATACATACATACATATTATTATTATTACACATATATGATATATCCACTCTTTGGTTAGGAGAAAACCAAGAACTCAAAGTGGAAAGGTAATCCCACTCCAACCAATCCAGGAAAGAATGTATCAGAGGTCCAGAACCATGCCATACATATTATTATTATTATTATTAACATACATACATATAAAGAGCATGAGGAGAGAGAGAGAGAGAGAGAGAGAGAGGAAAGAGAAAGAGAGAGAGAGAGAGAGAGAGAGAGTGGAATGGAATGGAATGGAACAAAATTCAA
>JABUQX010055352.1:0-2500 GCA_015478945.1 Trachelipus rathkii
CAGGGATTATCGATCACCACCGCTTCAGAGTGCGAATCGACACCAGACGGATCTTTAACGGAAATCGAGACATCAACGACGTGTTAAGTAGCTGTCTAATTCTGACAACGTGATAGATAGGTAATGTGGCGAGTAAGTTGATCATATATCGGGTTAATATATCCCTACGGCGGGATTCCTTTTTACGGATAGGAATGGGGGTCAATTCCACATCCGCATTCCCCATGAAGAGATTTCCCGCCCAAATCTCGCTCAGTATCTGTCGGACCGTTTTCTAGAACTCTTTCAGTCTGGTGACCAAGCCATGTTGGACGAATTCAATGTAGATGTACAGATATGTCACAATCCAGAGGGTAATGGTCCAATTGACCCTTCGTCTGTGAACTTTATACATCCACACGTCAATAAAGTCCAGCTAGGTATAAATAACAAGAATAGGGAAATAAGAACAAGTGTAGGATGTGGATTCAGGGCAATAGCTGCATGCTATAAGCTCCACCATCATGTACCTAAAAAGCCAGACGAAGATGCACCTAAAATAAAAGGTTTTACGCCTCAGAATCTACATACAATAGGTGAAGAGATCGCAACTCGTTGTGGTCTGACTTATGAAGAACCCCTAAAGGCAACTGATTTTGCCGTAATAGAGGCGACACTTAAATGTAGGATATTTGTTTTTACTAAAGATGAGAACGGCAAACTCGAAATAATGTTTAAACCGCACGAACAGAATAGAGACTTACCTCTCTTTGTAATAGGATATGATTCCGAAGAAACCCATTATTATTATCCTTTTCCAGGAGATTCCATCAAGATAGCTTTAGGTAGTGTAGCTCCTAGGAATATATTGGGCCCTGTTTTTTGTCATCAGTGTTATAGTTTCACAGACCATTTAATTAATCATTTACAAAACGAATGCACTGAATACAGATGTGGGCAATGCTTGACTTATAAATGCAAAGGTAAAAGAGGCGATATATCTACGCTTTTACATTGTGATAAATGCAATAGGGATTTCTATAATGAGGATTGTCTTAAACTGCATGAAGACCTCACATGCAAATACCTTAACGTATGTAATTTATGCGACAATGAGATAGTAGCTAATAAAAAAGGAGAACACCGACATGATTGCATGCATATTAAATGTGGAGTATGCGACGTAAAGTACGGAATAGAAGGTGATAATCACCAATGTTTTATGAAGAAAATCAAGGTTCCAACAGATGATGCTTTCGCAAAACGTAAGAAAACATTTACCTTCTATTATGATATCGAAACCTATAATCATAATAGTCGGGAAGAGGAAGGAGGACGCACAAAAACGGATATGCTACCGTATATTCTAGTGAGTATGCTAGTATGCAATGACTGCGGGGAGGACGAACTAGACAATTCAGAACCGTGTGAGACTTGCGGAACGGCTCGAACTGAAATATTCAAATTGAATTTGGAAGCAACAGAAGAGTATGAGAAGTGTCCTGTCGATCTTTTTCTCAATTATATATTCAGATTTGCCGAAAAACACAAAAAGTTAAACATTCTAGTTGCAGCTCATAATGGCGGTAAGTTTGACAATCAGTTTGTGTACAGCAAACTGCTTGCCAGACCTACCGTCCATTCCATATCCGCCAACCCTGTGAAACGTGGAACCAAGATAATAACTATGACAGCTAACCACAACATCCAGTTTAAGGACACGTTAATGTTTATGCCCTGTGCGCTTGAAAAAACTCCTAAATTCATTGGGTTTACAAGGTGACTTCTAAAGGATTTTTCCTTATCGTTTTCTTTACCCTTGAGAATATAAATTACAAGGGAAAATTCCGGATAAGGAAACCTTTGAGACACATCGTATGTCCCGAAGCAGTGAAAAGGCTGATTTTGGAACGTTGGTTTATCAATCATTTAACAATAAGGACTACGATATCATGAAAGAATGTATTTCTTATTGTGAACAGGATGTTAATATTCTACGTCAATCCTTCGAGAAATTCAGGGGAATCTTCCTTAAGGATCATGAAAGTCGACTGTCCCTGCTTGAATTGTTTCTACCATTGCTGCATTATCATTCATGATATATAAAATGCACTTCATGCCCTCAAAAAATACATTGGCCCATATAGGACGCACTGAATGATTCAAACTACTCATATCGAAATGGTGTGAAATGCTTTACGGGTGGTCATGGAGCTGTACAAGGGTTATCGAATTCGAACATGCAACGGAAATTGGTGGCGAGCGTTAAATTTAAAATCAAAAACAGAATACCTTAAAGCCTGGACCTGGTACGTTGAATTCCATCTGAAGACCTACGTTCCGCCTTGACATTAATGAGTCTTTAGCGTCCCGCTCAACTCAACGTAATGAACAAACGATAGAATTGAATAGCAGGCGACCCCCTCCTCCCTCTGGTACAGTCATGAAGAAGATTGTCTTACTCTTCCACGGCTGTGTATTTCATGGGCATCAAGCATGCAAGAAAGGCTTAGAAAAACTC
>JABUQX010055352.1:7500-10000 GCA_015478945.1 Trachelipus rathkii
TATCGTTCCCCAACAGCGAAAGAATGTATATAATATAGGTAGGTATCTGAAGTCCGTAAGCAATCTTTTCATGGCCAAATTAGAAATACAGAATTTTTCTTTATTTTTCTTTTTTTCTATCTTATGGGAAAGTTTTTATCATTATATAATGATAAAAACCTTCCCATAAGATAGGAAAAAAATCACTACTTAATTAAAGGATAATGGGCTATTTATAAGCAGTTGCCTCCAAGAGCGAAAATCAATAATTAATGTATCGTTATTTTTAATAATTTTAGGATAAATACATTAAATTTTTGGGTAACCTAACCTAACCTAACCAAACAACCTAAATTAACCTAACCTAACCAAACAACCTAAATTAACCTAACCTAATATTAACGGAGTCAACTGCTTATAAATGTCCGGATAATGAATAAATGGTTATCAAAAGTGTTGTTAATCTCAATTAGACAAAAGCCTAAATTGTATAAAAGTGCAATGGTTGGTACTATACATGTGCGACTGTACACAGACCATTATAGACTAGCCCAAATTTTCGATATGGAAAACGGTCGGCAGGTCAAATGCTCGACAAGACATCAATTAAAATAGTAATAAAAGAATTAAAAACAGATAATCAAATAGTAACAAACAAAGAACACATAATCAATGAATTAATTTCCTATTTTATCACCGTTGGAGCAAACTTATCGGCTGATGTCCCACAGACCGAAATGTTCTTTGCTGACTTTTTTAAAAATATTAAAACTGAAGTTGAGCATGTCAAATATGTTCTGTAGAATAAATGCTCTGACATTCCTAGTGTCCCAAACTGGATCTACTGGCTGTTACCCACCTGAATTAAATATTCCAAGAATCACCCCTGTTTCTAAAACCGTTGACACTTCCATCCCCAAAAACTTTATATATGCCTTCTATATACAGTTGTATAATAATAATAATAGTAACAATAATAATAATAATAATAATAATAATAATAATAATAATAATAATAATAATAATAATAATAATAATAATAATAATAATAATAATAATAATAATAATAATAATAATAATAATAATATAATATAATAATTTAATTTAATAATAATAAATAATAATAATAATAATATTTTTCATTATTTTCTTGTTAACTTTACATTACTTCAAAAATTTTAAAGATATTTTAAAAGAATTAAAGGATAAAAAATGAGGGAACGAATAATTCTTTGCAAACTTCCTCTCTTTTGAGGGATATATGACTCCCCTAAATCGAGAAAGCCTCTTTGCTTTTGATAATTCGAAGATCTCATTTTAAAAAGTGACGACAACAGAAGTACTTGTCTTTCTCCTTTGTTTATCTTCAAATGGATAAAATAAAAAACGTAAATGTAGGAAACAGTGTTTCCAGTGTTGCTTTGTTGCCAAAATAAGGCTTTGTAGAAGTAAAGCTAAAAGTGTCTAAATATAAGCAACATTCGTCCCTAGTATAGCTAATGTTGCCAGAATAAGGTTTTATAGAAATCAAAAAAAGTCTTTACGAAAAATTTATATTGGAAAGAAAAGAGGCCTATGACATAAAAATTAAAATATATAAAATAAACAAATATAAAGAAAGTAACATTGAAGTTTTTAAGACGAGTCGATTGTACTAGAAGAGGTTAAAAGGTCCTGTAGTGTTATCCGTAAAACAAATTACGTTTTCTGGCGAAAGTGATATGTAATGTGTTATCCATAAAACATATTGCATTTTTCTTAGTCATCAATAAAACATATTGTATTTTCTTAAACCACATTCAAAGAAAATGCTTATATAAGTAAACATTTTTTATTGAATTATTTGGATTCATGATAATTGTAAATATGTTTTTATTGTTCTGACTAGGTTATGTACTGAAAAATGTAATGTTTGTTATTTTACCATTTTGTGTGCCTTATTTGTGAAAATAACCTTTTCCTAATGAACCTGGTGAGATTTTTAGCGCTATTATGCTCACACATCCTCTCTCTTTCTATTTCGTTGAAGACGTAAAAATGGATATATTAACATTGGATGGTACACGTGATATCTGGTAGATTGTGTAAATTATAGTATAATATGGTATTTTATAGCATTTTATATGATATTTTGTATATTGCTTGCATAAAATAGCTTGTATAAGGGGTGATTTGGAAAATCTTTGGTCCCCGCCTTTTCTGTACTCATATCGCGGTGGCGGGCTTTTTAAAGTTTCGAATGTGAAAGAAACTGTAGTTTGATTAGTACAGGAGAAATTCAGGTCTAGTAAAAATAATAAATTGGTTTTTACGCTTAACTTTAGGTCAGCGAAAGGTTTTCTTATAACTGAACAGATTATTTTAATAAAATAACTATCAGGACCAAAACTGAGTTTTATTCCTTACCTATAGAAATAAGTTTTAAAGAGGGTTATAAATACTTAGTTTACGGTTTATTATCCTCGAAGTACCAATCAAAGCGTCTTATATAGCCTCTTGTACTTGGTGATGAAGGCGGCTT
>JABUQX010055352.1:15000-16800 GCA_015478945.1 Trachelipus rathkii
GGCTGATAAAGCTGCTAAATAAATATATATATATATATATATATATATATATATATATATATATATATATATATATATATATATATATATATATATATATATATATATATATATATATATATAATCTTATACTTATATAAATATATATATATATATATATATATATATATATATATATATATATATATATATATATATATATATATATAAATATTATGTATAAGTAGTATATATGAGTGTATATACTCATATATATATATATATATATGTAATATATATATAATAGCATATATATATATATATATCTATAAATATATATAAATATATACCCATAGAAAAATAACACAAAATTTAATAAATATAAATCTTAATATAATTTAGGAAAAAATAACTATTATATGGTCAAGTATATATAAGTATGTCAATGAATATAATAATATGAATATGAAATAATAATAACTAACAATAATAACATAATATATATATATATATATATCACTCTGACCTTGCCCCCTAAAGATGAGAGTCTTGCCTGCATGTAAATCTGGCGCTCCTGTCTTACTGTATGTAAAAAAAATAATATATGTATAATAATAATAATATATATAATAAAAATATATAATAATATAAATAATAATATAAATATGATATATATATATATATATGTACATATATATATATATATATATATATATATATATCAGGCTTGGGTTCAAGTACATTTTGTCAAGTACAAGTACAAGTACAAGTACTCTAGAATTGTTCAAGTACAAGTACAAGTACAAGTACTCTAGAATTTTTGTTCAATTACAGAATTACATGGCATCAGAATTACAAGTACAAATACATTTTTTCTATAAAAAAAATAAATATATAATATATATATATATATATATATATATATATATATATATATATATATATATATATATATATATATATATATATATATATATATAATATATATATATCAAACATATATATATATCAGAGGTGGGCACCCCGCTCATTTAGGGGTAGTCCGTTAGCGCACCTCAGCACCTCGAGAAAACGTAGTCCGCTAGCGCTCCTCCTCACCTATTCAGACCATCAAACATCCACCATCGCACGTCCGCACGTCCGCACGTCCAGACGTTTTCCTCTAATAATTTGTGACTTCACAAAAGGTTTTGATATTAAATACTAAATAGCATATATCCTTACAAAAAATTTATTTATAATATTATATGAAAAATTGAAAGAATATTTCCAAAATCTCAAGATTTTCCTCTTCTCCCTCAATGTCTTCTTCAAAGGATAAGAGATCCATATTACCTTTCAAAAAGACTAGCTGCTCTAAATTAAAAGCAGTTCAGGATGACCGCTTTGCCCTCAAAATATCTCCAAAAATACTGAATATTCGCTCTACAGCAGAAGAACTAGGGAGAAGTGTATTATATTTTATGAACAAGTTCAACAAATTCTGCCTATGCTGAAAGGGAAAGATGTCCTTGGTGAGAGCAGTGCTGGTGTTAGTTCGCTTCCAGCAGTCCATTGCTAATTTAAGGTACTCACCTAAATAATTCTGCCTCCCTTCTGAAATATTTTGACCACCCTGTCCACCCATATTTCGTCCAAGACTTTAGTAGAATCCATGAAAGCCTCGACGCCTGCAGAGTCGATGCTAATGCTACGTATCAGCTCGGTAGCTAAATATATATATATATATATATATATATAATATATATATATATACTGCTGCTGCTGTATATATATATATATAACTATAACTAATATATATATATATATATATATATATAA
>JABUQX010055354.1:0-10000 GCA_015478945.1 Trachelipus rathkii
CGTTATTGCTTCGTTCAGTACTGGGTTTATTGTTATTCAGGGTGGTATTTATTACACAATTCAACAAGCCATTTTTTGGAGTACTGGCGTTGGTGGCGTTCCTCGTTGCTTTTACTGCCCGAGACAGGAGCAGGAGAGACTTCCTGAATCTGTTGAAGAAATTGAAGCGTTACCTCGATAGAAAATAATAGAATATGAACATAGGAAGAGAAAATTAGTAAAACCTGCTGATTGTTATATCAATAATTTAGCTCAGAATTACCTACAGACACACTCCAGATTTACACACACTCTAATACACACACACATACACGCAAACATACACAAACACACACACACACACACACACACACACATTTATACGAACACACACACACACACACATATATATATATGTTATATATATATATATATATATATAACTCTTTTTATAATAATATATATAATATATATATTGCTAATAATAATATATAACAACTTTCTTTCTTCTTCTATATATATACAATAACACTGTATATATAATATATATAAATATATATATATATATCTTATAATATATATATATATATATATATATATATATATATATATATATAATAACTATATATATATATATATATATATATATATTTAAAAAGAAACCTACCTGTGTATATATAGATATATATAACATATATATATATAAAAATACTATCTTCTACTTCTTTTTATATATATATATATATATGCTCTTTACTATAATATATATATATATAGGACAAAGTTACTTAACGCCCACACGGAACGGGAGCTCAGATCAAAAAAATTTCACAGGTAGCATCTATGATACACAAATAGATGTTCTGGGGTCGAAATGGATTTTTTTTTCTTTCTTTTTTTTTACCTGTTCTATAGGGGCGAAATTAGGTTAGGTTAGGTTAAGTTAGGTTAGGTTAGGTCCAGGTCCAGGTCAGGTCAGGAAAAAATTCATTTTTGACCAAAGCATCTATTTATGTATCCATAGAGGCAACCTGTGAAAATTTTTTTTTTTGATCCGAGCTCCCGTTCCGTGTGGGTGTTAGTAACTTTTACCATATATATATATATATATATATATATATATATATATATATATATATATATATATATATATATATATATATAATTAGTAGAATTTTAGATATAGGACCTCGACAATTGAGGCGGAATTTAATAATAGCAAGAATAACCAAAACATATTTAAACATTTGAAAAGAAATATTTATTACCGACTAGTTTCGGGTAAGACAGCAGCTTCCCATTTTCAAGGTTGATAATACAATGATAAGATTTATACAAAAATAAATAGTATAAAATTAAAATTAAAATAAATAATATTAAACTTATTGATAAAGAATGATTAAAGTATAGACTTGAAAAAAGTTCACGAATAAGACAAAATTTCACTTCAGTAGTATTAAGCTATTAATATTTAAATTTTCATTTAATTTTGGTTTAAGATGCCAAATATATAAGGATTCCAACAAAAGAAGATCAGGTTCCTCTGCTGAGGAACCTGATCTTCTTTTGTTGGAATCCTTATATATTTGGCATCTTAAACCAAAATTAAATGAAAATTTAAATATTAATAGCTTAATACTACTGAAGTGAAATTTTGTCTGTAAACTTTTCAAGTCTACTGTCGACCTTTTATCCATGCTAATATTATTTTAATTTTAATTTTAGCTCACTATTTATTTTATATAGTATCGTTGTAATCATCAGCTATTGAGTGGAACCTGTCTTACCAACTGTCATTAATATAAATGGCAATAACAATATGTTTTGATTATTTGCCTTTATTATATATATATTTATATGTATATGTATATTAATAATAATATAATAACAATAATAATAATAATATAATATTAATATATGTATATATATAATAATAATAATAACCAATAATAACAACAACATATATAATATATATCTAATAACCTTAATAATAACATAGTAGTAATAATATATGTAATAATAAATGTAACATAATATGTATATGTATGCTATGTATGCTATTTGCTAATAATCTTCTTGCCTAATGTCAATAATGTATTGTATGTATACATATTTAATAATATAATAATATAATAATATACATAATAACTTAATAACAACATATGTACCAACCAGTAATAATAACAGCAATATGTATAATATAATGTTTAACATAATATGTAATAATAACTAATATATAATATAATAATAATATGTAATATATATATAACTAATAATAATAATAATAATAATAATATATAATAATAATAATAATAATAACAACAATAATAATATAATAACTAATCAAACTTAATAATAATAATAATAACTAGCAATAATAATAATAATAATATGTATATGTAATATATATATATATACGAGCATATATAACAGATTAAAGAAACAAAACTAACACCAGCTATTTTTAAAAAAATAAATTTTTAATTCATATTTTCATTTTCTCCGTAATGTAAATAATGCGATGAAAATATAATTTATTTAACGTGACTTTCTTATTTCAAAGTAAATTTTTGGTGCTCCGTACCTCTTTATATTTCTGCATATATATATATATATATATATATATATATATATATATATATATATATATATATATATATATATATATATATATATATATAACATATATATATATATATATAATGTAATAATAATAATAATAATAATAATAATATAATAATATCATATATATATAATACTAATAAGGATAATAATAATAACATAAATATTTATTTTATTTTCCTTCTTCTTCGATTATAATACAAATTGCAATAATATTTAATCTATAATAATAATAATAATAATAATATATATATATATATATGCATATATAATAACTGCTAATAATAATATATATCAACTATAATAATAATAATATATAATAATAATAATAATAATAATATAGTTATAATAATAATAATAATATAATATGTATGTAATATATATATATATATATATGTAATAATAATAATATATCCTTTTGTAATAACATAATATGTATATATAATATGTAACTATGTATATATATATGTGTAATAATAATAGTAATAATATAATAATAACAACTAATAATATAATAGCTGTAATAATAATGGATGTATATATGTATATGGATAATAATATAACATATAATATATGTAATAATAATAATATGTAGCAATAATAATAATAATAACAATAATATATAATAATAATAATAATATATATAATAATAATATGAATATAATAATATATATATATAATACATATATACATATATATATATATATATAACTTAATAATATGTAATAACTAATATGTAGTAATAATATATATAATAATATATAATATGTATGTATATAATATATAACCAACAAACAATAATATATATATATATAAATTATATATATATGCTGTATAATATATGTATATATATAACATATATATGTAATATATATGTATAGCATAATAATAACAATAATATATATGTATAATAATAATAATATATGCATAATAATATATATATAATAATAATAATATATATTTATAATATATATATATGTATATATATATATATAATAATAATAATAATATGTATATATATATATAATAACATATAATAATAATAATAATATTAATATATGTAAATAATAATAATATAACAACTAATTATTTTCAGTATATAATAACAATAATATATATATCAACGAGCAGCTTTCATTTTTTAAATAGGGAGGCGACAATAATTTTATACTTTAAGACATAATTAAAGGTTAATATTTGTTTGAGTTTGTTAATGTATATATATATATATATATATATATATATATCTATATATATATAACTATATATATATATATATATATATATATATATATATATATATATATATATATAACTATATATATATATATATATATGCTATACTATATATATATATATATATAAATATATCAGTGATTGTATGGGATTCATGATCCCGATCCCGATCCCGATCCCGATCTTGCTCAATCCCGATCCCGATGTGAAAATTTTAAGCACGAAGGATCGGGATACCTAAATATCACGGTATTCTGATTCCGATATCTTGATTGGTTTATGGCCAAGGGATTTTATAATTTGACTAAAATATTTTGCATTTTGCAAAACATTCAAAAAATTTCAATGATCAATGCAAATCAGCACTTAATTGTTCCTAATTGTAACATATTGCCAAGCGCCGGCACACGCGTGGAACAGACAACCCTCTTTTCATCTTCTAGATCAGGCAACAGTGGATGGGAAATGATATTAGTGTTTCTGCGAAGGCTCAGACAGAATGAGACTTCAGTGTCAGTTTACCAGTTTCTATAGTTGTAATGTTTGGTGGTTGTTCTGTTCTAGATTTCTACTCTATGTTTCGAAATTTCTAATTAATTATCTTTTTGCTGTTATTTCTGATCAGTAGGAGTGAATAATGTAGGTTTAGGTTATACTTTATTTTATTTTATTCAAATTTCAAACACTAAATTATATTTGTTCTTCAAATTAGTCTTCTGCCCTTCTATGTAATAGATGAAAGTATATATATATATATATATATATATATATATATATATATATATATATATATATATATATATATATATATATATATATATATATATATATATATATATATATATATTAATATTAAATGATGGGACGATTATGAAATTTTGCCGATGACGATGACGATGACGATTAGAGAACAAATTTTGCCGATGACGATGACGATGACGATGACGATGACGATTAATTGAAAAAATATTTTAAAAATTTCTTTCTCTCTCTCTCTCTCTCTCTATATATATATATATATATATATATATATATATATATATATATATATATATATATATATATATATATATATATATATATATATATATATATATATATATATATATATATATAAGGCTATAGACAGGAGGGTGGGTTCAACCTCCCGAAATTATTTTAGCGATCAAAATTTTTGATTCCTTAAGTCTCACTAATAATAATAATAATAATAATAATAATAATAATAATAATAATAATAATAATAATAATAATAATAATAATAATAATAATAATAATAATAATAATAATAATAATAATAATAATAATAATAATAATAATAATAATAATAACAATAACAATAACAATAACAATAACAATAACAATAACAATAACAATAACAATAACAATAACAATAATAATGATAATAATAATGATAATAATAATATTAATAATAATAATAATAATAATAATAATAATAATAATAATAATAATAATAATAATAATAATAATAATAATAATAATAATAATAATAATAATAATAATAATAATAATAATAATAATAATAATAATAATAATAATAATAGTTAATCAATGAAAATAAAAAGTATTTATTAATGGAAATGAGGAGACATGTTTGTGGTCCGTAACGATTTCTTAGGTCAAGTGGCTGTTCCTCATACAAGTATAAAATATTTAGACCAGGGACTTAAATGTAAGGTTTCTAAGTTTGCAGATGATAGCAAATTGGCTACCTCAATAAGGAATAATGATGGATGTATAAATATTTAAAAGATAAGGAGGGAGCTGTAATCGTTGATGGGATGAGCAGGTTCATTCCTTCAGCTAAATTTTTCTTTTCTCATCCATTCCTTCTAAAACTAAATCTTTCTTTCCTCATAATCCATGGTTCGATCGTGCTTATTCTCTGGCCATTCAGGCTAGAGACAGGGCCTATCGGGTGTGGAAAAAATTCTCGTTCTCCTATCACTCTCGCTAATTTTCATTCAGCTAGAAATCGTTACAGGGATACTCTTCGACGAGCAAAGCTGGCTTTCATCAAAGGAAAGTGCGCTAACCTCCTTGGTTCTCCTACTGACAAATCTTTCGTCTCTAGCAACTTCTGTAAATCTGCCTTTCTTCCTCTTATTCGATCTGATCATTGTGTTGCTAATTCTCCAGCTGAAAAGGCTAATCTCTTCGGCCCCTCGCTCAACTATATTCTCTATGTCTCAATACTAGCACTTTCCCTTCCTCAGTGTTGGAAGCTCTCACATGTCCAACCTATTCCGAAAAAAGGAAGCCGCTCTGATCCTTCTAACTATCGCCCTGTAGCTCTCACTTGTATTCTATCTAAGATCTTTGAAACCCTTCTCAACTCACTTCTTAGATCATCTGGAAACTCACTCCGATCGCCAGTACGGCTCTCGTTGCACGAAGTCTACTGGCGATATACATTCTTATCTAACCGATTTATGGTTTTTCGCTCTTAGGAACTACGGGGAAACTTGGGTGGTGGCGCTTGACATATCCAAATCATTTGACCGAGTATGGCACGCGTCACTGCTCTTCAAGCTCCCCTCCTTTGGGTTTCCTCCTTCTCTTTGCTTACTTATATCTAGCTTACTTTCAAATCGCTCAATATCGGCTGTTGTTGATGGGATGACTTCTTCTTCTTTTCTGTCAATAGTGGTGTTCCTCAGGGTTCTGTCTTATCTCTTACTTTATTCCTACTTTTCATTAATGATCTTCTCACCTGCACCTCTAACTCTATCCACTCGTATTCCGATGACTCGACCCTTCATTCTTTAACTCATATCAATTCTACTCCCACTTTTACTTCTGGAATTGCCTCTCGTCTTAATCTTTCCGATTTTATTCTCGCTGATGGATAGAAATAACTTTGTGAAATTCAATTCTTTAAAAACCCAACTTTTACAAATCTTCTTCTCCAAAATACCTTCTAACTTTCCTGTCTCTTTCGACGGTTCTGTCGTCTCTCCTGTTGACAATATAAACATCCTTGTCCTTAACATGAACAAAAAAATGTCTTGGAAACCTCACATCACAACGGTTGCTAGGGCGGCCTCCTTTTCTCTGGTTGCTCCGTAAACAAAGGTCTCATCCGCCCCATGTATGAGCTTTGCTCTCATATCTGGGAGGGGGCTCTAGTTTCACCCGGCTTTTGGACAGGTTCGAGTCAAAGCAAAAAGGCTTATAAACTGTTCTGTACTTTCCAGTTCACTTGACCCTCTATCTTTGCGAGGCGATGTTGGTGCTTTATCTCTATCCTATAGGTACCGCAGCGGCAAGTGCTCGAGGGAACTTATCACTCGCGTACCACCACCTTTACGACGCCTTCGTAGCACAATAGGTGCTGTATCTGCGCACAAGTATTGTGTTGACATTGGTAACTCCAGGCTAGTTTGCTGTGGTGCTTCCTTCTTTCCCACCACCTCTGTTTTGTGGAATTCTCTTCCATCTTCTGTATTTCCTACTAAATTTAATCTCCTCACTTTAAAGCCTGCGTCTGTGCTCATATGCGTAATTTGCTCTAGAGGGTGAACTTTTGAGAGTACTACACCCCCTCCTTGAATAGGGCTCTGCCCGTGAGTGGTGTTGACAACTGTAAAAAAAAATCCTTGAATGGGCAGATATGTGGCAAATGAACTGAATCTCCTATTCTCCCCATCCAAAACATCATTCAGATTATCCCAGAAAATCGTACTCTTTTCAACATTACCTTCAGATGGATCAGACCTTTTCAAACTTAAATTTAACCTTTAGACTTCTAGTACTCACACACACAAAATCTACCATAGCTCTCTACCACAACTCACTCATCAGAATTGCAAATCCTTCTATCTTCTTTCCACAGCAACACAAACACATTTCACACCACACAACTCATTTTCACCATTTCCTTTCATCTTTGTTTCAGTCACAGCTAGTAAATCAAATTTGCCCTTTTTAAATACATCCATCACCTCTCTCCTCATCTCCTCAACATTTATTCCTCTGACATTTCATATACAGATACGATTCACACATTTTCGCCGAAGGATAGAAGGGCGCTTACTGCGATCACGACCTTCTCCGAGGCATGCATTAGCATTCCTGGCAAAAGATAAGTGGTAGTAGGCAGCCAACCTAACTACCACCGTCCCTTAGTCACCTTCTACGACACGCAGGACATACGATGTGGGCAATTTTTTCTCCCTACACGTATGGATATAAGGGATAGGGATGTCTGTAAGATATTGTCTAGAAGAGGGGTGTGGATATAAGTATGTGTATATGATATGTTGTCTGGAGGATGAGTGTGGATATGAACTCATAACAGAAAGGCGAACCATTAGGCACTGGAATATCATACATACCATAAGAAAAAAAAAATATATATATATATATATATATATATATATATATATATATATATATATATATATATATATATATATATATATATATATATATATATATACTTTATATATATATATATATATATATATATATATATATATATATATATATATAATATTCTTATTATGATTATTTTTATTATTATTATTATTGTATTCTTATTATTATTAATGTGTGTGTGTATGTGTGTTTGATCACTATTATTAATTTTATTATTAATTTTAATATTATTCAAAATTCTTAATATTTGTTCAAATAATCGGAAAAATAATCGGCAGATATTGTTGACGATGACCATGACGATGAAGATTTTCAAAAGATATGCCGATTTTACCGTTCCCGACGACGACGACGGCTAATCTTCCCTTGTAATCTTTATATATATATATATATATATATACGTATATGTATATATAATATATATATATATATATATATATATATATATATATATATATATATATATATATATATATATATATATATATATATCAGGCTTGGGTTCAAGTACAAGTACTTGTACTTGTACTTGTACTTAAGTACATTTTTTTGAGTACTTGTACTTGTACTTATAGCAGTATCTAAAACCCAGCGTACTTGTACTTGTATTTGTACTTGCACCTTTTGTACTTGAAAATTTGCAAAGTACTTGCAAGTACTTTTGGCATTTTTAACTTGCCAATATTTTTTTTTTATCATTTTCCTACGTATTGATATTATTATTTCTTATATATGTATTCTAAATAAATTTTCATTTACGAATATAAATGTCATTATATATATATATATATATATATATATATATATATATATATTATATATATATATATATATATATATATATATATATATATATATATATATATATATATATATATATATATATACACAATCTCCAGTTTTTTTGTCATGTACAGACCCACCACGGCTCACAAAGAAGCGGCCACACTGTGTTGAGTAATCAACATCATAGGTGGGTCCTGGCATATATATATTTTGAATGTCAAGGAAGATTTGAATGGTGGGGTGAATATTCAATCAATATATATTTATATATATATATATACATATATATATATATATATATATATATATATATATATATATATATATATATATATATATATATATATATATATATATATATATATATATATATATATATATATATATATTTTTATATATATATATATATATATATATATATATATATATATATATATATATATATATATATATATATATATATATATATATTTTATATATATATATATATATATATATATATATATATATATATATATATATATATATATATATATATATATATATATATATATATATATATATATATGTGTGTGTGTGTGTGTGTGTGTATGCGAGATAGTGATTGGTTGGATTTAGAAGTTGTGCAACAAAGCTTTTATGGAGGGTATAGTTCCGAGGGATTGGAGAAGAGGAATAATAGTATCCTTATATAAGGGTAAGTGGGATAAGGGTATTATAGGGGAACTAGTCTATTGAGTGTAGAGAAGATATATGCTGGTTTTTTGGTCAAATGAGTGCGTCGTTTGACTGAAAGACTGATTAGTGAAGAACAAGGTGCGTTTAGAAGTGGTAGAGAATGTGTGGATCAAATCTTTACATTGAAACAAATGATTGGGAAAATGAGGGAGGAGAAGAATAAATTGTATTTAGGTTTTATGGATTTGCAACAGGCGTATGATAGAATTAATAGGGAAGCTCTATGGCAGGTGTTAGT
>JABUQX010055354.1:20000-22436 GCA_015478945.1 Trachelipus rathkii
GCCTTATCCTGGGTAATATGTTGCTAGTGCTTCGATCAACGTAAAGGTGGGGATAGAGCGCTGGCTCTATCAGCTTCCTGCTGGAGGGTCCTGTGCGGATCAGCCTCTGCTTTACGGGCTTGCTCTTTCAGCCTTTGCTGGGTAGTGCTGTGCTCATTCAGCTCTCTTGACTTGTCAGGTGTGCTGTGACTCATTCAGCCTTCTGTTGGGTTGTGTGCATGTGCTCTTTCAGCCTCTGCCTGCGTGGATGTTGCTTGTGAGCTTCATTTTAGCCTTCAGCCTATCTTAGGGTTGTGCTGATGCTCTTTTCATCCTCTGTGGGATTTGCTTGTGACTCATTGAGCCTACTAGCCTGTGTACTATGTGCTGTGACTCATTTAGGCCTCTTCTGGATGTGCTGTGCTACTATTCAGCCTCTGTTGGAGTGTGCTGTGCTCATTCAGCCCCTGCTGGGGAGTGCTATGCTCTTTCAGCACTCTGCTGGGAGTTGTGACCTACTGTGCTCTTTCAGCCTTTCATGGGGTGTGCTGTGCTCTTTCACCTCTTGCTGTATGAAGTGCATGTGTTACTATTCAGCCTCTGCTGGGCGTTGATGCTGTGCTCATCATGGCCTCTGCTGGCCGGTGTGCTTGTGCTCTTTCAGCCTCTGATTGGCGGGTGATATCTTTGACTCTTTCAGCTTCTGCCTAGGGATGTGCTGTGCTGTATTCAGTCATCTGCTGGGGTGTTGCTGTGCCTCTTTCAGCCTCTGCTTGGGGCGTGACTGCTGTGGCTCTTAGCTCAGCTGGGGGCTGCTGTCTGAGCTCTTTAGTCACTCTGAATGGTATAGTAGCTGATGCATCATTCAGCTCTGCTGAGCGTGCTGGACTTGTCTCACTCACCTCTGCCTTGAGGTGTTCTGTTGCTCTTTCAGCCTTTCCTGGATACGTGTGCTGTGCTACATTAAGCCTCTGACTGAGTGGGTTATTGTGATTGCTACTTTCAGCCTCTGCTGAGGTATGCTGTGCTCATTCAGCCTCTGCTTGATGTGTGCTGTGCTCTTTTTCAAGCCTTTCAACATCGGTATATGTATATTATATATATATATAATGTGCTGTGATGCTCATTTAAGCCTTCTGTCTAGGGTGTGCTCTGTGTCTCTTTTCAGCCCTCTGCTGGGGTTGTGCTGTGCTTTATTGAGCCTCTGCTGGGGTGTGCTGTGCTTTTTCATGTCTCTGCCTGGGTGCTGCTGTTCTCATTTAAGCCTCTGATGGGCGTGTGCTGTTGCTTTCATTTAGCCATTCTAGCTGGGGTAGTACTGATTGCTCATTTAGGCCTCTGCGATGGCGTGTGACTGTGTTCTTTCAGCCTCTGCTGGGGTGTGCTGTTAGTTCTTTCAGCCACTAGCTGGAAGTGTTCTTCTGCTCATTCAGCCTATCTGCTGGGTTTAGCTGTTTATATATATATGCTCTTATTCAGTTCCTATCTGCTGGGTATGTTTATGCATATATTATATGGTTGTCTCATCTATTCATGCTTATTATATATTATTATATCAAATATATGCTATTGAATTGTCTCCGTTCTACTAATACTTAATTCATGATCTCTTGATCACTGTGTACTCGATATATAATATATTATATATATATATATACTATATATTAATATATATCTTAGGGATATATATATAAGATATAGGATAGATAAATTATATAATATTATAACTTTTTTATATATACTGTAATATAATGTAAGCACAGCCACACGTATAATAATTATACTTATACTACTACTACTAATGATACCCAGCCTAAAATAGTGATATAATATATACACCTGATAAAGTAACGTAATAAAATAAAGTATTACTCAACCTATGAATAAATATATCTGTTCTAGATATATATAATAAATGTTGTATTAGTATATTATACACAGTATGGACCTTACATCTTCTTTAAATAGCCTTCATAAGCAGCTAATCCCTCTCATGTGAGCTAGCTGAAGGTAGTACTGTAAATTTAGAGCACTAAGCATACATGTTTGAGTGCACCCGTGCCTTCTAGCAGATTTATCATCATTATCTCGCATTACTGTACTCGTGTGAAAATTCTTGCTTTAGTTGTCTACATATATTATTTAGCCATAGCTTATAGATGCCTGATGTTAGTGTGCTGTTAAGCCTCTAATTCTAAGGCCGTTACCTTAGCTTGGTGAATGAATGACACTTAGTACGAACACCCTGTGAGCGGAGTATAAACGGACTGTTGCTACTATATCAGCTTTTCTTGCCGGGTAAGCTATACTCAGCTACTAAGTGTCTGCTGCCTCATTCAGACCCTCTAGCAGCAGGATTATCTTGAGGGATTAGTGCTTAGTGCTCATTCATGCCTCTGCCTATTTTGGGGTGGCACAGCACACCCTCCCTAGCGCTCAAGAAGCGCTGATTGAAAA
>JABUQX010055355.1:0-34706 GCA_015478945.1 Trachelipus rathkii
TTTATTATATTTATTTATTATATTCTCAGATAAAAAGGTTTAAATATATATATGTAATATATATCTATAATTTGTATATAATAGTATTAGATATTTCTACTACAATCAAACGCAGAGTTGGCCCTATGGACTATACGAGGAGCGCTAATTTAAGTCTGAGCTGGGGCCTGCGTGCGAGGGCCTTTATGGGGGGGCCCAAGGGCATGCCGTCACAACTCTGCAGGTATAGGTACTAATAATAACATCACCTATACAATACAAAGCTAATATTTATTATAAATTATTCTTTTCTATCTTTATATTACATGTATACTTTAGAATCTACTCTTTATTTTCTTTACTAGAAACTTAAAATTTAACATAGAAGTTGCCTAATTGGCACTCACACAATGCAATGAAACAGTTACCATCAGCTTTGTACAAAGGTCACTTCCATCAAATTGCAACTTCCTTCTCGTCCGTCTTTCATTTTCTCGTCCACACCTAGCAACACTTCTCTATTCTTTTCTTATCTCCATTCTTAACGCTCAATTTCTTTCTTCCCTTATTTATGTTTTTTTCTTTCTCTTTTATCTCTTTCTTCTTATCTTATTTCTTCTCTTTGTCATTTCTTTATCTAATATTTTTGTTGTTGTTCATTTTTCTCTTTCCTTCATTCTTTTTTCTTCTATAATTTGCTTGATGCTACACACGCTATTTTCTCTTAGATATGTTGTGCTGCTGCTTCTAATTCTACCATCGCTTTCTTATCTTTCTCCATCCACCCGTGTGTTGACTTCTTTTTACTTCCTCAACATTTTGTAATTAAATCTCGTCCTACCTGACACTTCATTCTTCTCTCCCTTCCATACACGTATTACGAAATTATCACAATTTCGTCATCTCATGGAAGATTTGAAATGTATTATTAGATTGAATCTGTTTACTCGGACTGAATATAACTGACCATTTATCTCCTAAGGCTCTGATTGAATTCCTATTATTATATTTATTATTATAGGCAAAGATAGGATGGTAGTAAATTATAATATTCATTGACTTAATCTTGAAATTATTATAATCTAATCTACATGTATTAAAATCTATTATTATATGATTTATTGATTTTAACTTCTATTAATGTACTGTAATTCTATTTTAACTGTAATTACATATATCTTTATATTATCATTAATGACAGGATAATGATAAAAACGTGGGTTAATTCTCTTCCTATATATTTATAAACAAATGGTCACGTTATGGAAAGAACCTTATTTTAGACAAAAGTATTTGGTTGGGGCAAATGGGGGTCTTTTTTATCCCGAAATATGGTACCAATTTCATTTAAAATTTCAATGGTTGTTTTGGCACATTCACTCTTAGCCTGCCTTTTAAGCAAATTTAACAATTATTAAATAATAAATTAAAATGTTTAAAATATAATAAAATAAAATTGTAATCTTACGTTATTGAACTAGTCAAATTGCAAAAATCCGACAAGACACTTTTGATATATATATATATATATATATATAACACCAGGGATGTATAGAGTAGTAGATGATAGATTTAGTCTGTAATATGATTAATTCTATTTACTATAGAAGATATGTGTCTTAAGTTTAAGTGTTAATAAAAATAGATATCTTAAGGATAAATTAGTAGTTTCAGTCCTTATTTATGTCAATCAAACACACCTTTTCCCTCTCTAATATGGTTAGGTAATATGATACAATAACAAAAAGAGTAAAAGTTGCAAACCTTCGAACACGATGTGAAGGTATTAGGTAATTAATTAAAACACGTGCCTCAGCTATCCGTTGGCACAGTCCTCCTATATATATATTTATAACTATATTATATATATGTATATATAATATATATTAAATTATATTATATATCTATAACTATAATATTATATATATATAGGGTTAATATATTACCTAATATATACAATATTTATAAATAAAAGTGAAAGTATAATATATTTTGCTAGTTGCTCGTTTGCTCTCATTATTTAATATATATTCTTGTATTAATTTGATATAAGCTTATCCATGAACAATTTACAATTATCCGTACTGGGACATCGACGCCATGTATATATCATTTCTAATATACCTATAATATTTATTATATAGGTTCAAAGCCTTCTTAGCCCGCATATAAGAACTCTAAGATCATATAGTATTAATATATATTATATATACTATATAATAATATATTATATAATAGTATTATATATATAGTATAATATATATATATATATATAAATAGTATAACATAATATGCTATACTATAATATAGCATAATAAGTATATATATAGTAACTATTAATATATTAGTATAATATAATATATTATGATAATATTATATAATCATATATATAATATATACTATATTAATGTAATATATTAGTAGTAATAACTATTTATTATATATACTATATTAATATTACTCTATAAATATATATATATATATTTATATATTTTATATATTAATATACTGTAAATATAGGTTAATTATATATTATAATATCCTATGTATATTTAATACTAAATAATATTATATATATGGTATTAAGTCACAAGGTTAGCTGACTTAATTCGATAATTTATTAGGTTTTTAATAATGAGTTTATTTCCGATATATGTGTATTATAGATTAAAGCCAAAGATAACCGAATAAATCTATAAATTTATTCATAGAAACATACATATATATAACACACAAGGAATATAAATTAATAATATATATTACATAGTAAATAATAGTTATTATAAATTTTATAATAAAAAACTAAAGCGGGTCGACAATCAAACTAAGCAGAAGAGGGCCTAGGTATGATATTGATTTCCCCTATATAAAAGTAATAAAAGCTCTCAAAACTCCTTTGAATTACCAAGTGGAAAAATTAAGCTGTGGAGCATACGAAATGCACTAACATGGCCCAGGGCATTTTAGGGGTTCAAGAGGATGCAAAAAACCTTGTAGGTTTGGGAAGAGAGTCACTGATATTGTGAGATAAGCCTATATAATATATAGCTTTATATTATATAAAATAGATAAGGAGGTATTAATCCCATAGTAACCGATAAGTTATATCAATCTATATAGTAGCGAGGTAAAATTTGATTATAGTAAGCTAGTTATATATATATATAGATATATATATATATGATATATAATATACAGCTTAAAAAGATGGCTGTTCATTTGAACGCGATTGATTGAGCATAAAGGATAATATATTGGACATACTTAGTCAAGAGTGACAACTGATATCATATGACGACACGAGCCGCGCACTTTTTTTTAAATGTTGTGTGCGAGACAGGCGTTATGATTGGGTTCTTATTTTATTGTGAACTATGAAATTTAGAATATTGAGATGTAGTATTAATAGTCAAATATTTGTGAGTAATGGATTATCTACTGTTAGGAATTGCTTGACTATTGCAACATTTTAGTTTGAACTAGGATAAAGGTTTGTAGATAAGGTATTTGTCATAAATTAATTAGAATTGATGAGAGTTCACCCTTTATTTTTAAGGGGGGATATAAAAGTTTTCATTTTCTAATGTATCTACAGTAAACGTTGTGGTTCGAAGTATACTGTTCTTCTCAGAATTCTACAAATATAATAATTTTTGTGTTTAATTAACAAATACTTTTTGGTCATATTAATCTAGAATTATTTTCTCGACTACACTGATGCCCTTTTAAATTATATTATTTCTTTGTGATTCGCATATTTTAACGAAAATTTCTTATTGAATCTTAGATATGGCAGACTAGTGAAATAACCATTTTTTATGTTTAATAAAATGTGAAAAAACGCAAGATTACTATGATTTGGTTAAAACCAAGAAAATGACCGTTACATATAATGTTGGTATACCAATATTATTTATTAAGTTATTATTAAAGACATGCTTAAAATCTTTATACATAGGGATATAAATGAAGAAAAAAACTTGCAGGACTCATTAAAACTAGGATAACAGGTTTGGCATTTGGTACGTTGGTTTAGGGGGGAGCTCGAGCCAGCAGGGGACATAGTATATGAAAATCATAGTCAATATATAATATAATTTCTATATGTAAGGTGTTAGCAGGGGGCATGGGGCGGGGACGAATCATAAGAAAGGGGCTCGAAGTGCTCCGAGACGGGGTGGATCATATGGGGAGGGTTTAATGTTTTATCCATAGACCCATTATCTAAGTATGGGGAGCGAAAAGCTGGAGGCAACACAGCCCGCTTTTGACACGCAACAAAATATACCAAACGAGCGAAGGGTGTTCCGGAGACAAGTCTCGCTGGAGGGGTTGGGGGACGAATAGTCCAAAGGGCACCTCTCGACGTGAGGTTCCCACGGAAGAGGCCGAGAGACCCGACTGCCTTGCGATCGGTGCGGTAATTTGTTGTTTACCCGTGGGGGATCCTTTAGTTAAAAAAAAAAACCAAATTTAGTAGAAAGTCTATTTGTTTTAACGAGTAACGTATAAAAAGTCTCTATATAGGCTTTTTTATTCTCAATTATTAATTAATTATTTACCAATTTTTTTTTTTTTTTTTTTTTTTTTTTTTTTTTTTTTTTTACATTTTCGCACTAAAATGTTAAAAAAAAAGCAGTATCCAGCAACTGTATAATACCTTATCTCACGCGGGTGAGCATTTGATGGTAGTTTTGTGAGATAGGTGCATGGATTTTGTGGCTTTCTAAGAAGGCACTAAATATATATAAAAACTTACAAATATACAATAACCTATCTAAAATATTATATGATAATAAGTTAAGAATATATAATAAAAATAAATTAAACACAATAAATTATATATAACTTAGGGTAATGATTTGGTGTACCATCTAAAGAACATAAACAGTATATAATGAAACAAAAAAATATAATAAATGTTTTCATATAAATAATAAAAAGTAAAAATTTAATATATGCACTTATTGAACTAATATATAAATATAATCCCTTATATATAAATTCAATAGCTATCGGTATCGATATACTATTTACGATTAATTCGAATCGAAGGTGCAGAAAGAAAATTGAAGTTTTTCCATATTATATACGTAATTTAGGACTGTTGACTAGTGAATTATGGTATAGTATTACCGATATACTAGTTACGGGAGGCATCTCCCCTTATTCAAACGTATATATATATATTTATATATAGTAGGATCCTTCATTCAAATGTATTTTACCGATATATATTGAACGAACGATGTAAATCATTTTTTTCCGATTATTTTGCAAAGACAATATGAGCGTCTAAGTTGCGATAAAAGCTTAGAAATTATTTTTATTTTGTAACAGCAAGTAATAAGAAAGAATTAAGTTTGCAAAGTAAAATAGTAGAGTAGGGTCTCTCGCCTAAGAGCGGCGCGTATGGGGGGGACTGAAATACGTTACACACCTCTCAAAAATAGATCCTACTCTCCCTACGAAATGAAAAAAACGCACTCCCGGCCATTGAGGACTAGAGCCAGCCTTAAAAAAAAGTTAAAGAAAACAATTAAAAAAAATATTAAACATATAAAAATTAAAACAAAGTGATAATAAAGCAACAATGTGAGTGATATAAGTCTTGCCTCCATAATCCTAATTGGAAAGCTTCTTAAGCTAAACTTGACACTGGCAGGGTTTTGCACGCGCGTAGACGTTCGCCGGATTTTTCGATATGCATTGTATTATTTTATAGTAACATCCATTTTAAAAGGAGTAGTGCCTTATATATATATTATCTACTCACTATAGTACTTCACTATATATTATAGTTCTCACATAAAATTACACTATATATAGTAAAATATCATATAATACCATATAATAAGTAATATCAATACTACTATTTAAAATATACGTAAAGGCGTAGGACCTTCCTGATTCTAAACATAAGAAAGATAAAAAAAAATTATAATAATAAAAGCAATAAATATAATAACTAGTTAGTCTAATTACCGGTCCTATACGATCTCAGCCTCAAATACGCTAGCTTGCCGACCCACCACCCCAAGTACTAACCAAATCTCATAGTATAGATAAGTATAATATATATACTATATATAATATAGATATTAATATAGTTAGTATATATATATATTATACGTAGTATATAATTATATATTATAAGCTAATATAATTAGATAAGCACTAGAATAATAATAAGTACGTATGATCTTATATACCTAATAACGTATATAACCTATAAAAAACTGACCTATAGTAATATATTATATATCTAACCCAAACAGTGATAAACGAACAGGTATAAATTATAATAATAGACCTAAATAATAACTAGTATATATAATATAAACATATATTATATGATTATAATATACGATAAAAATATAATTATAAATTATATAATATATATATATAGTATATAATATATATATATCATTAATATATATATATAAATATATATAGTATATTATATATATATTATATATATATATATATATATATATATAGTAACTAGTTTAACTATATATAAAATATTTTATACATAAATATACTATAATATATATATATTAAAATTTAATATATTAAGTAAAAAACTAAAAATAATATATAGATATTAAACATTAATAGCTATATATATAAATACATATATATTATATATATGATATTTCATTTATAATAATATATATATATATATATATATATATATATATATTATATATTATTACTATTATATATAAATATATATATATATATATATATATATATATATATATACATATATCCTATATTATATATATATTATATTAATATATATATATATATATAATATATTATATTATCATATAGATTACAAAAATTTATATATATATAATAAAGGTATATATTATTACTTAGTGTACAAGTTATATGATATATATGAAAAAACTATATATATGTATCACTATACTAGTTTAGTAGTGATATATAATAAATAATATATAATATATATTATATATATTATATCACATAAAATTATATATTATATATATTATATCTATACTATGCTATTACAACACCCCCTTTAATACTATAACTATATATATTATACACGTAAATAGGCAATGCATATTTTATGAATGCGATTTTTTATAATAAAATGTCTTATAAATTTATAAAGCGCTCTACTCGCATTTATATTTATTTCAATGTTTTTTGAATTTCATTTTACTCACATAGAGACATATATAAATATTTTAAGTACTTGGTTTTGGGACCTTTGGCAATTCGCTGCAAAGTGCTTTACAGCGACTGGGCATGCCAGTTAATTAAGTTCTGCCAATTTCTGATTTTTTCGGATGAAACTCAATGAATAGAGACCTCTGATGAGTTTACTTTGGTCGTATTGGAACATCGTAGTGATATAGTCAATCTTTTCACACAATAAAAGAGACAGCCAAAAACTCTTTCGAATATGTTTGTTTAATGTCGAAGGTAATGTTTCCAGGCATGAGGAAGTCTCAAAAACTGTCTTAACTTCATATCTTGTGACACCATTCCTTTATTGACTCGCTGCAACACTAGACATCGCGGGGGAGTCCTGTTAAAAAATCAAGGTCTATCGCCAAACAATCCGTGTCTAATGAGGTAATCAGTCAAACGGGAGTTTGCAGTAGCAGATTTTACATATCACTTATGTTGGTAACATGGTGCCTGTTCAACAATCATCAATCGACTTGGGCCTCAACAGAAATGGGCACACCACAACACTGCTCTTCTATGTGGAGAATTTTTAACCGTTTTTCTATTAAGAGATCAACATACAACATCATAACTATTCACACTCACAGCTGATCAGCCTTATCCACGCTCTCAACAACGATCATATCCGACACCTAGAACAAATGGTGGCAATTCATTCGCAGAATCACATAATAAGTTCAGAGCAATATAAAAAATACAAATATGCAAGTAGAAAAAGCATAGAAGATGAAACAATTAGTCAAGACAAGCATACCATGAAATTCATAGCTCTATAACAGCCATACGATGTTTTTGATGAATTCAGCTATAAATGGTGATATCTTTAGAAGTGGTATCGCGGATTTTTACTAATAACAAATGCTTTTTTATGATCAGCTGATAAACAGAAATAAAAAATAGCATTATAATGAAACTCAACAGGGAATTACAAAATCTCTTCAAAATAGCATTACTATTAGCTAAACACAGAAGTCGACTGAATACATGAGCCTCTGACAGCCCAACCCCACAGACATTACGCCGTGGCCCGTTCATGTTCTAAAGTTAGTCTAGTACTCGGCTTCTTTTCACATCTGCAGCTCCTATTAGCCGGTTCTTCTAAAAATACAATAATTCCTCCACAATAGCATATGTAGAAAACCACACCCTGGAAAGCCTTGCCTTCAATGCAATAGTCTTAAAAAATCCACGTAGAGTTTTTTAATCAGAGCGACACTTTGAATCTATGTTTTTTACTGTCCTCACCAAATACAACAATTCACAACAGAATGATACACTTGGGGTGTTCGTGTGTACTTTCTTTTAAATTTTCGCACATTTGCTCAACGCTCTTCTAAATTCAATAAGAGAACTAGCAATATATCTATGTAGATCCGTAAATTTTCAAATTTTTTTACATTAAATTTAACTAACTGTATATGAAAGTATTGAAGAACTCCCTCTTATACAAGTTTTTGCTCGCTATCTACCTGCTTATCTGTTTAGTTGCAACAACGTTGCAAATACACATTAATCCGCCACACTGGTCCGACCTTTTCCCCGTGGAACTCAAATCAATAACCTTTACCCCCCATATATTTCTAGAAATCCTTTTTATACCAACTACCAAAATATCTGAAAATAATGGTAGTTATTTAAATTATAATACAAAATAAACCCTGATAGACAGAATCGCCCAATAAAATCACCAAGTCTTCCACTATTCATAAAATTATAAAATACAAAACCCTGATGACAAAACATATGCTACACAGGCAAAAAAAAGATCGAGGTAAAATAACTAATTAAATATCCATAATACAAATATTAATAAAAAAGGCTAAACAAGCCAGCAATATAAACAAACATTAAATATAGAAATCACAACTTCCGCAAGTGAAAGATCGGGTTGGAAAATTAATTTTGGAAAAATAAAACTTGAATGTTGTAATAGATAAATCATATGATCCACATCAGAAAATATATAATAAAAATTGTGCATTATAATAATTGGCCAACCTATCATAGAATATTCAATTATATCATTTGAGACTCAAATAAATAATAAAGTAAAAATACTCATATGACCAAAAATATTTAATCACTAGCAATATAGTAGTATTTTCATAAAAAATTTTTCGTGACGAGAGTAACATTTAATCTTATATCATATTAGAAGTTTAAATTATATAAAGTTTCTTTGGAAAAGTTTAAATTAAAAATCCATTAATAACAATATAGCCATGTTGTATTAAGCTTCAGAATCATAATTACATAAAACAGGTGTTATATATTATGAAAAGTAATTATCGTGTGTGCAAGTCCTACTCACCGTGGTGGTTTTATCCATATGACTTACATGGATAGAGAAGGCAGGTGTTATATTTGATAAGATTAGGGTGGTAAAAAAGGATATTTGTTAATAAGTTGATTATTATATGATTTAGAAAAATCTTAATTAAAATATTATAAACAATAATATATAATAATTATTTTGTTTGGCGGGCTAATTATCTGTTTACTAAATACTCTAACCTTAATAACCATATTTTATCCAAACTTATTATTTTTTATGTCGCAGATTCTTCAATCTTACTGGGGTGGTCTACATTCCATGTGCTATATTACTAAGTCCAAATCCCAGAAAACTAAAACATTATTTGTACTTGTGAATAAAGTTGTTACGTACTTAAAACTGTGACTCACAAAGATAATTAATATAGGTTAATCTTGGTGGTTCCCGGTTGACTTTTATTAGGGAATTCGCGCTCGATAATATACAATTTATTCATAAAGATATATATAAAGACTATAAAAAAAATCAAGTAAATATA
This sequence comes from Trachelipus rathkii, assembly GCA_015478945.1. Taxonomy (NCBI): domain Eukaryota; kingdom Metazoa; phylum Arthropoda; class Malacostraca; order Isopoda; family Trachelipodidae; genus Trachelipus; species Trachelipus rathkii. Next base: position 10,026 of record JABUQX010055355.1, read on the forward strand.
AGAAGAAAAATATAATAATAATTTGATAATATATAAAAGATCAGGTATTTATTGAATGTACAGATTTTAATTTAACAGTAAAAAAAACTTATATATATATATAATAATAATAAAAAATTCACCTATATTAATTATCAAAATGTCCTCAATTAAATGTATTTAGTTAAAGCCATTCTACTTGTTTCTTTTCGTGATATGTTTATCTAATATATAACAATTAAATAAAAACCACTTTAATGAGAGAGGTGGAGGATTTTTGCTTAAATATATATATATAACTAAATAATATATGTATTATAAATAATAATAACTATAGTCTGAGGGGGGACTTAATGGGTTAATAATAAATAATGAAATTGAATAATTATATATTAAATATAGAAAATAAGGACTAGTATAAAAATGACCATATCATAAAAAGTCACACTTATATTAGTTATATTAAAACAAATAAAAATATGGGGAGTGAATAATTTTAAATTAATCATAATATAATTCGGTAATACAGTATATATTATAAATTTTATAATATATATAATAGCAGCATTAGTAGTAATTTATTTTTAATAGTATATATATTCCATTTTTGAGACTAATATGGATATGAGAATGTAATCGGGACGAATGATATTTGATCAATTGCAGTATTGCAAGAGATTGACGAATGCTTTGAGAAACAGAGACGGGGTTGATACCTAATATATGTTATTTAAATTCCTCAATTGTGTAGCATGTAGAACCAAATTTAACATCTAGTACTCACTCTCTAGGCCGTTACAATTAATAACTAAAAAGCTAACATTAAACAACTACTCCTCATAAAAATAGTATGTATAGTTGACTTGGCTCTTTAAATATATTAAAATAATATAAAGTAACTAGTGTGAAAGAACTCTTTACTACATAATTTTAAATCATTATACCAGATTCACAGGCTCGAGGTAATAAATCAGGTGAGACCTGATTAATAAATAGAGGGGCTTTAATATACCTACTCACATGTCTTATGACGTGAGTCCCTAAATAACGATAACTACTATATATAAATGGGTCATTATTATATACTAATATTAGACTAGCCGCCAATAACTTAGTGACATAAATATATAAACTCACTAAAATACTATATATCAAAAGGGTATATGATTTTAAATTGTAAGATAACATTAGATTTTTAACTTAACTTAGGGGAAGTTATATAAGGTGGATATAAATATCTAATAATAATTTTTATTATTATGAGTCAGTATTTTAAAACCTTAAAACGATACACAATTCATCACTAGTTATCAAAATTTATTATTGTAAAACTATTGGTTTTTGAGGTAAATATATTTATAAGAACCGATGTTAACTAATTATATATATGATTAACTGTACTATACTAAAGCTCATATATCATACCTAAGTATATTAGGTATTATTATTATCAGTGCGATCCATTCTATAATCCTCTTTAACTTAACTGTCTCCATCTCTCATATCTTGTGACTGCCTTTAAAAACTCATCACCTCTCTTTGCGTTTTAGCCCATTTCCTTAATTGAATTTTTGTATATATAAACATTATTGTTTTACAAAAAAAACGTATTTAGATGAGAATGTTCAGTTTAAATAATACATAAAACAAACCGAAAAAATGGGATGATAAATATTTCTAATATGGGGATTGGGGGAACAGGAGAATGAGGATACGAAGAAGGACAGGTTGGAACTGGACACAGAATTGGAGGGAGAGAAAAATGGGGAGATGATACCGAAAACGAATTGAGGGAGTGGCCCCTGTACGGTACTGGCATTTACAAGCCGTACCAAAAGGGGGCGGGGGGCCAATATAGTTACGGTGGCGTAAGTTCCAAGCACAAACGCTTCTCCTCACGATGCAAAAGAGGACATTACAAATCAATAGTCCGGCAGATGTTTGAAAAGAGCAAAGTGGTCACTGGGTCGCCCGTACGGTTTAAGATTTAAAGGGAAAGGGGGGGGGAGAGTTAGATTTCGTGAGCCAGATTTTTAGAAGCTTAATAAAAGGAGGACAGGTAAAGATATTTCGGTCTTACCCAAATATATACGAATGCATTTTTCGCACATCAATATGTGCTCGGTATTCAGCAAGGTAGATTGACGACGGCTTTTATAAATAACCACTTGCCATTGCATCTCGATGCCAGAAGTATTGCAATCACCGAGTAATTTACGGCTGCGAAACAGGGTTTCTTATAAACCGCTCTGCCGAATGGGCTTCTATAATTTTCCACGGCGGCACTCAAGATGGTGAATATATCATTTGTCTGACTAAAAAACTGCACGTTATACATAGACGACGGAATATTACCAACACTGTCACATAGAACAGCTGAAGACAGACATAAAGACTTTGATTGAAACTGTTTAAAAAAAGGATTAAATATTATGTCCTTTATTAAAGATGGGTAAGAGCTGAATTTTGGTTATCAGAGATTAAATATAGGCTTCAAATAAGCGCTTGAAGGGTTGGCAATCAAGAAAGTTGCAAAGATAGGTAAACTTACTAAAAATAAAAACCGCATACCTATTAGGGAGATGAATTGGAAGTGAATAGGAAACTTTTGTTTACAGGAATATGCTTCCACCTTCTTTGCCAGACTTAATGGGTCTTACGGACCATTAAACAAGGAAAAATTCTTTTATTCAAAAGAATATCTGTTAGGAACAGAGAGGTCTGAGAAGGGGCACTTGTTTAGGGCTGTCAAAACGCTTAAAAATTCCTTGCTATTAGCCTACCCGGGCATCTACCCCATAAATATTCACCATTGGCCTCGTCAAATCCAGCAGGCGTATCCTGGGGATTGATCAAGCAAGAGACAGCCGGCCTAGCTTTTTCCCTATTCATTTCCACCATTCGGCCAATTGAAAAATAGATATGAATCGATATAAGTAAAAAACCAAGCTAAATACTAAACAAATGTTTAAACAAATTCGGGTCCGCTACTAAGTGGGTAGGAAAATAACGATATATATCTCATTTGAAAAGAATTAATCACCCTTATATAACAAAACAAGATATCGTATAATCAAAACCGCAAAAAACTAAGTCCGTCATTAAACAACTTTAGCTAGCTTCTTATAATGTAATTTTCCCAAATAATATTAGTTAAAGTACACACCATTAAGGAATATAAACAATTAAAAATAATTCCACAAATTACATCTCGCAAACCGAACAAACAATAAAATAGAGAGGATTATTTGCGCATCCTTAGGTACAGCCTTCGAATACATGTGCAATTTAATTCTATAAACAAATACAACCGAAAATACGCGTGCTGAATAAAAATTAGTCGGGGCCCAAAAATTGTATGAGAAGGTGAAACAACGCGCTTTTGACTTTTAAAAAAACCAGCAGACGTAGGACCTTCGAGCCGTGTCACTCTAGAAAGGAATTGCCTGGAATCTCCACAGGCTAACGGAAAAGAGGAAAGGAAATGAGATAGAAAAGAGAATAGAGAAGAATTTAGAAGAATTAACTCCAAAAATTTAATATAGGTAAGAAATAAGAAATAGTTATTTACTAGATACAATTCTTTTAAAGAAGATTTCGAAAGTACAAAAAGTAATATAGCGAAAAGCAATAAAGAACGATTTACATCTTATAAAGTCATTAATATATATCAATACTGGAGAAAAACAAAAAAAAAGTGGAGGTTGAAAAAATGGATGGAACAATAAAAACATTTTGGTTTTAAATACAGAAAGTCTAACAATGCTTCTTACTTGGATTCGTATCTCAACTGGGGTATTTCTCGTGTCCCATCTTTTGGCGCCCGAGAGACCTGCGTACGCGGAAGTGGTAAGGACGTCTCCACTTGCAAGGCACTTAGGTTAAAGAAGCGGAAGTTGGCAGTAAAGGCAGAGGTTTTGCTTATTCTGGGAAGAAAGGCACACACGACATTAATTAAGGAGAAGTACGTTTTAGGCGGCTTGTAATGAATGTCAATAATAGCTAAATCGCCGCAGGCAAACTAGTTCAGTTAAGTTCCTAATTATGGCCAGTTCAACAGAGGTGACCTATATAAGTTTGATAAATGTTGCACAATTGACCCATTCTTTCCTTAGCAGACCCCTGCCGGGGGTAAAATACTCTGTTTTACTATCTTGTGCCGAATTGATTAGGTATACGCTGTTATCTTTTGGACTATTCCTTTGAAGGAGATGAATTGCTGAAGGAGCCGTAATAATAAATCTATTGTGAAATTCTGCCATTTTAGGCGCGGGGGAGCTCCCGGACAAAAATCCTCAGTGAATCAAGTATTGCGGTGCTTTAAAGCCCATCTGTTTGAAAATAGAGGTCGTGGTAAGCATTGATTGGATGTGGGGTAGCAGTGAGGAACATAGTCGGCACCAGCACATGGGCAAGTCTTCAAAGCCAACGGAATCTTGAAACCGCCATAATTATTTTTAGCGCCTGCGTCTTGCATGTTCTTAGCACGAAATACGAGTTCAAAACAGCAGCGATTGGGGCTTATCAGTAGCCTCAATCCGTGTTGCGCTTTTTGGTCAATAAGTAACGTGCGGCGACTTTGGACAGAAAATGATCCAGCAAGCTGTCTCAGAGGCTCTTCTGGCCAAAACGTGAATATAACCGGGAGCATTAGTCAGAGACACATCTCGAGAGACTGGAGAAGCTATGTATGATAAATATAAATAAGCTACGGGTTGTTTGCTAAGGATCCGTTGGCACCTCGGAGAGCCACTATTGAATAACCGATCGTGTTCGTTCCCAAAATTTGAAGGAAGCCAAGCTAATCCTCTCGTAAGAAACAAGCAATATAATAGGCAAGCATTCGAACAAAAGTACCAGGGCCTATAAACGTATTGCGCATTCAACGAAAGACTACAGGTTTATATCTTAAAAAGTCAGCCCGGCTAGCTAAACCGAACGAATTTTAATAAGAAATTAATTATATAATATATATATATATATATAATTATATATCATACAATTATATAATATAAACTAGTATATATTACCTATATATTGGTAGTAGATAAGGCTTATAGATATTAGTACATGAGCTAGATAAATAATATTTAGCTAGATACAAATATAATCAAATTATATACGATTAATAAGAAATTGATGTAATGATGAATAAAGTATAATTAATTATAATAGTGATTTACATATTTAATATGAAAAGAAACATCAACTTACTACTTTTTTATTACTATACTTATAATTGTTACACACATTTAAATGCTTCAAATTCCTTTTTACTAGTAGGTATATATATATCTCATAATAAATACGTGGTTAAATTATATTTAGAAAATTCTTTGATTTGGTCAAAAGATAAATTACTAGTAAATAGTTAAGCAAAGGATTTGATAGCTTATTATACTAATATATAACTATATATCAGAAATATAATTGAGAATACATAATTAAATTTTAGTATAGTTGTATTAATAGATATTACTACCTCAACTTATTATTATACCAATAGTTATTTAAGTCTTTTCCTATATAGTATTAATACTAATTTCTTAACTATTTATCCTTATATATCTTGAGCTAAGGGAGGGCTCTATATAGGTGAGTATTATTAGTTTGTAATACTAATAAATAATATTAAGGCAGCTAATCACTACCACTACCATCAATAATATAATAACTATATTTTATAGTCAATATATACAATACTGTAAATATATATATTACACTACTATCAAAAAAATGGATAAGCTCTATCTTCACTACATATTTTTTGTCTAGTTTTATACAACGAATCTTGTAATATTGCAAGCAGTAGATACAACTCTCAAGGTATATGATGATCAAACCTCACCGTATAATTATATAACTCACTCATTATATTGATTTTATTCTAAGGTGAAATATTACTGAGTTATATGATGCGTTTTATAACCATATAGATGCATATAAATAGGTAGATACCATTGGAATTGATGATTAAGGTACGATCACTTAGGTGGATGCTGTATTATATATATATTAATATATTTTTATCCCCTATTATATATTATATTTATAAGAATATAGATTTTATGGAATGGTAATTATCAAATAGCTTTATCTTATACCTCACTCATAACTCATCCTACTACTTGGATATATTACATCATTATATAATAATAGTGGAAAAATACTTGGAGGCTAATTAACTGAATAATTTAGCCTATAACATAAGTTATAGCCATGCATTTAGGTGTTAAAGATTCAAACTTAACGTATAACGGTTTGGGGAGATAGCTTATTTTATAGTGGAACGCCTAGCCTATTTAAGGGTTCCCTATATATATACTATTATTACTATATAGTATCCTAAGTGATAGTAATACAATGAGATACTATAGTATCTAGTATGAGTATATGTCTATAGATCTATATGTTTATATTTTATATTTATTTTATAGGACGGCCGTAGAAATATATATACTTAATAGTTGCATATTATTACTATATAAATATAGACAGTTATTTAGTCCCAGTATATATTACTGTTATATATATATAATATATAGTTATATATATATATAGAGCCACTTTATAAGCTAAGTAAGGTGCTATATATAATACATATACCTGATCACTATACAACTAAGCTATATATATAATAGAGTATTAATATAGTAATATTAATATGATAATTACTTTGCTAATGAATGTCAGAAATTATGTGTGCACTTATCTAGTGATAGTGTTCAATGATTTAATTATTATTATATATAGTCAAAATATTTATACGTTTTTGAATTTTCTATTCCTAATATAAATTAAAGTATTACTTACGTTTGAGTAGTCAGCTCAATCATTTAACCTGTATTAATCGCTGAAACTCTGCAACATATGTGAAAGTGTGTAGAACTTTCAATTTGTGAGAATTTATTTATTTTTTCTATATATCAAGTTATGAGTTGTAAAAATTTTAATAAACGTTTTGTTTAATATTTAATCAAACATAAAAGTTTTTACAATCGGTACACGAACTGCTTTTCAGCTCACCACTGCTTATATCTTACATCTCTTGTCATATATATACATTAATTATTCTTTTAGTTGTTTAATTTGAGATTCAAGAGTTCGGATGTTTATATGTTTTTGTTTCCTAATTTTTTGGTTGTGTTAAAATTGTTTTCCTTTGTGACGATATAATAATGCTTTAAAAATCGTTTTAAAAGATTAGATTAATGAGTTGAAAATATTATTACCGTTTTTTCCTAAGTCGGTATTTCCATGATATTTCTGGTAATCTGATAACCACTAATTTTAAAGTCTATGAATGTCTACTTAAGAACTTTCATAATTTTATAATTTACTTATAAGTTTATTATTTTACAAATAGATAGATAGATAGAGATTAATATACTAATCAACAAACATTACGAAAAAACATAGACACATCAATTTTGTTTTTTAGGAAGTCCGAACACTATCATGACACTACAGTACCTCTTCGCAGAGCATGACACAATGCACACTAGTTTACTTTCATAACAACGCACATCTGTCGGCATGATCGCCGGTCACAGGCATGTCACAAAAACATATGCGCCTCAACTAGAATTAATTCATATACTATTATTATATATACCACGTATGAAGATGTCTTTTATATTGTTTTTGTTTTTACTTTAATGGATTTTATATTATATAAAATTTATTTTACTATAATATTATATTATTTTATATATATGGAATAAAATTAATGAGTTATAATTAAAATAAATATGGAAATTAAAGAAGAAATTTCATGATATTGAAAGATATTAAAAGTATATAATACTTATAATCATAAAATATAATAATATAATAAGTAGAGAGGAGTTGATTTTAAATAAATAATATATTATATATAATTTAATAATAATAATATATATAATAATATATAATTAAATAATTAATATATAATATTATTATATAATGATTAATCTATTATTAAATTATAATATATAAATATATATATAATAATAATAATAAATAATACATTAATAAATTAATAAATAAATAATTAATAAATATAATTAAAATAATAATAATACATAATAATTAACTTATTATATATATAGAATATTTATATATGATGTAATATAATATATAATAATATAATAATAATATTAACTTAATATATATAATAATAATAATAAATATTATATATATAATAATAATTAGATTCATATCAAATAAATATAATTATATAATAATTATAATATAATCAATGATAATAATAAATAATATCATATGCATTTGCTATTAACTTATAGTGCTAGCATATACTCCATATATTATGTACCTTATATATTATATATATAGCTACATACTTTATTTACTAAACTAAACCCAGATAAACACGTATTTTTTACATATTATTTTTTTTCATACAATATTTTTAATATATATATATTATTTTATATTACCGTATTAATATTCTATCTATCTATCTATTCATATATCTATCTATTCAGTCCCTTTTTAAATGTTCCAAGTAACTATAGATGATTCGCTATATGTTCAGATATTATATAATTTTATATAGGTATATATTTGGTGTTGGTTAGTCAGTAGTATATAGTAGTGGAGTCGTCAGATAAGTAATCATTTCATTTACGAATATATAATAAACGTGATTTATCATATTTCTTTTTTTACTTTCTTTATATTATTTTTTTTTTGTGATTAATAAGCGAATATTTTGATATATTGTTGTTTATTATCTATTATAATATATATATTATTATTACCATTATTTTTTTATGTTTAGTTAATGGTTTAATTTATAATATACAGTAAAATTAATATTATAACATATAATTAAATATAAAGTACAAATTTTGAAAGTGTTATTTTTGGCTCTAGTGGGTTGTTGTGTGGTTATTAGTGTGTGTGCAGGTTAGTGTGTGCAGTATATATGAGTGTGATAGAGGTGTGTAGATTGTGTATCGCAGTATATATATATATAGTATTAGTGTTGAGTTAGTGTTTTAATATAGACTCGTCCTTATATATATACTCACTATTTTAATTTATTATTTATTAAAATGTGATATTATAATTACGAATAATGCTAGCTTGTATTTTACTTATATAGCCTTCAAACTTCATTATCAGCTCAATAAAGATATATTTCAGGAATATTTTTGATTCATTTCATATTTTATTAATACTTATATTAAATTCATTGAATTTTCAATTTTTAACTCTTCAACTCTCATTGACTAGTTTTATATTATAGAGTTTTTATTTATATACGGTTATTATTATCTAAATAGGCCTATTACAAATTTATAATTGATTTAATAGGTGTATTATAAACTCTTAGGGTTTTTAGAGGTGCATGTCCTCACTAAACCTCTTAGAAGTTTCTAAGTGTGAGTAGGTGATGTATCATTATAAGCTTTATATGTTTTAGAGTGTGGTTGTAATACTTAATAACTTACCGTAGAGCTTTAGAGATGTATACTAAACTCTTAAAGAGTATTCTGTGATAAGGTGTACTTAAAGTATTATTAGAAATTTTAAAGTGTATTTAATATACTCTTAGATTATTAAACGAATCCGCTATAAACTTCACTTATGAAGTTTTAGAGGGTGTTATCTTAAAGTCTTAAACTTTTTTAGAGTTTATTAGAGGTGGTAACTATAATAGCCTCTAAAGTTTTAGAGGTAAGGTATACTTAAAGCTCTTACTTATATAATTTTAGTTTACAGATTCTTAATTTTTAAACTAATTTATAATAAGTATTTAGAGTTTGTATATTTATACTAATACGCTTAGAGTTTATTTAAAGAGTTGTAATTTAATTTTTAAATCAGGCTTTTCATTTATTAATTAATCTATACATAGATATATTATATTTTAAATGATTAAATTTAGTATACTATTATATGTCTATTTAAGGAGTAAGAATGACCTATTTTTCCCTGTAAACAAAAACGTGTGAACTATACGGAATTGGCAAATATATACAGCTGGGAGACAGGTGGTTATGGTAATAACTTTATCATGCTTATTATTAATTAAAAAAAGTTTTAAAAATAATAAAATAAAGCGTTATAAAATGCATATTTTCATTTAATGTAAATAGTTTTTACAATATTATTTAAATGCAAGTATGTAATTAGAACGCAATAATAAAAAACATTTAGGTATTAAACGTACTATTAGTAAAAGAAAAAAAACGTTTTTTTAGAAACTTATTTTTGTAAGCTGCATTTTATGATCTTATATTTAGTTTTATTTTTTCTATTGTTTTTATTTTTTGTTTTTTTTTTTTTTATGTAGTAAATATATATTTTGTTTCTAACGTTTAACCTTCGCTCATATGTTTGATTTAACATTATTTTCGCTTTATACCTGTATGTCATGATGAGATTACAATATTATTTTCTTAATTTTCCAATGAATTAGACCAATCATCATTAAATGAAAAGAACCAAACAGAAAATCATTCTCAAGTACAAGAATCTCAAACCTCAAATTTACATAATTTTATATTCTTCATTATATATATAAAGTAATTTTTTTTTTATCTCACAAAAATCGTAGTAAAAATTTAAGACTTTTCTTTCTGATATACAGACCGATTTTCATTTCTATATTTCAGATTTTTAGGAAATAATGTCATGGAGAGTTTCTTTATCTTCTTGGTGTTTTGTTCCATTCAAATCCGAACAATAAAAGAAAATTTCAAGAACATAAATATCATACTTTATATTAACTATATATATATATATATATATATAATAATTATATATTATATATATATATAAATATTATATATTAATAATATATAATAAAATTAAATATATTACAGAAATAGAAACATTAATAGGGTATATAGTAGTAAAGAATTAAACTGCCTTCCCTGGGATTTGAGGAACTCAACCTAGTGCATTGTTGCGATGAGGACAATAATTATCCCAGATGTTTTATAAATAACTACATACATTGAGCTATCCTAGAAATTGCCTAAAAAGTGTTTAGGTGTGTCAAGGAGCAGTTTTGTGAGGAATGCGCGCGACAACCGAGGTCTTTCGTTTTTTCTTTTACAACCCTCGTCAGATTCATGAAGCGAAACATCACAGCAGGTCGTCCAGACTGTCCTATATCGCTCTTTTCTTTTATATTTGGTAGATTGTTATAATATTGCCTATAATCGCAATTAAATAAGATGTTAAAAAGAAAGAACATATTAATGGGTAAGGTAAGGAATTAAACTGCCTTCTTCTTGGGATTGAACCACAGCATTGTTGAGTCTCTTGTCTGTTATATATACTCATTATGTCGAGGACATACGAGAGCAAGATATAAATTCTTAAATTATTTTTAAATCCTCACCCTGTGTGAGGCATGTGATATAGTATTCTGTGTTAGATTTATTTAATTAAAACATGGTAACACTAAGTTGTAATTTATATAAGAAATCGCTATGAGTATATATATATAATGAACTTTATATATTTTAATCTTTCGATCGAAAATAAATAAAACTAGGTACTTCACACGTATACCTTATATATACTATATATATATATATATATTATATATATATATAATATATACTATATTATATATATATATATATATATATTATATATAATATATATAACAATGTTATATATATATATAAATATATATCTATGTATATTTAGTGTATAATATATATTATGTCCAACCTTGGAATTAGCCATCTACTCAATGGTTTAGCTATAATTGAGTATAAATTGAATAGAAAAATAACTTAAAAAATATTTAACTAATATAATATAATAATATACATATATATAAATTAATATTTATATAAAATTAATAATCGTTTATACTAAAACAGATTTTTATAATTTGGTCAAAAGCTTAATGTTATATATTTAAATATAAACATTGATTTTTTAGGCAATTCACATTCATTATATAAATGCTATCCAACATATTAGTGTGGCTAGATAGTTTGATAGGATGTACTCGTAAATATCAAAGTAATCTCCGAAGCTAATAGCAATTGAATGAATTAAATTAATTTTAAATAATATTTTATAGGTATTATGTAATTCAAATCAACCTCGTATTGAAATACCAAAAAGTCCTCTTCTTGTGTCAGATATCATCTTGCTAGTCTCGTGATTTTGTTTTTTACAAAACCTTTCGAATGCTTAACTTTAAGTTGAAATTAGTACTTAAGGTGATTATTATGAGTCTCTTTAAATAACTTTCTTAAAGTATTTCATTTATTATACCTCAAAAAGAAATAGCGACACATATCATCGTAATATATACAGATCTCCTTATACTACTATATTTATAGATGTTTTCACTTCTTTTCGGTGTTTTGATTATATATCTCGATATATAAATCTAAATGGATATAACTACATATATATCTAATAAAAATATCCTAATATATTTATAAATACCATTAATGGGTGTAAATTCCACAACGCATGTATATATATATTATTAATAACATTCACACATGTTCTTTATTCAGATTAGAAAACTTGGTTAAACTAATTATTGATGAGAGATAATTTTTATAAAGCTTATGTTATTCTAAAATTGAGTAGAGAGCAGTAAGTAGCTGAAATCTTATATTTTCTAATTATATAATAATATATATATAAAGACTGAATAAGAGTCATAAATTTATAATTAATTGACTAAAATAATAATTTATTTATTAAACATAAAGGTAATAAATAATAATTCTAATAATAAATAATTATTATATTAAATGAATTAAATATTAAGTAGGTGAATGGGGTTGTGTTTTTTTTTATATATTCTGTACTTAATTTATTTTTATTTCTTGTTAGCAAGACCGTGAGCGATACCCACTAGCTAAAAACATAATTTCGACAGTATTGGGCACAATAAGCAAGAACGGAAAATTCTAACGGAGGGAGTTTATTCTACACTTATTACTCTCTCTATTATTTTTAATATTTTTCTTAATATCTTCTTCTATTATTCTTCGGAAATATAAATCAACGAGTCCATAATTTATACTATAACTAGTACAGTTTTGAAACGGATATTTTATTATCATTTAAATTATAGTAGGCACAGGCAATGCTTCAGCTTACGTACTGTGATAATAATACGAATAAATGTGAAGTACAAATCAATATCTTTAACATCACTATAAATTTATATTTAGGCTAATTATTATGATTATATATCTTAAAATAGTTTTAAAAGTAAGTTAATAATTATTAATTGATTTTTTATTAATTTTATCAAGTATATATATTTTGATAAATATAAACTATTCCAAAAGAAAAATCAGTATTAAAAAAATCCAAAGTTAATGGACACTAATAATTATTTAGAAAGAAGTCAATTATAAATTATGGATAACGTATCTCAGGAAAAGTTATTTATTTAACTATATTTTTTTTTTTCTATTGTAATTAAATGTAATTAAGCGATAACTTGTGATAATAACGTAGAATATTTTATTTTTTTTTTTTTAACTAAAGGTAAAATCCATAATTATATATATATAGGGTAAAATATTATCGACGCAAAGTATGGCATTTGAAAGTCGGTTAAGTCAAAAGGTTCATTGACCATTTCATTCATTATATACTTATATATACTCACTAGGTTGAATCTCTAGAAAGTGTAGTGAGGGTATATGAGACTTTACGTGTGTATTACTATATACACTACCTCTGTCCCACATCAGTCGGTTTCGTAGCCCCTACTATTAATTTAGATAATATAAAAAAATATAATAAATATAGTAATTATAATAGATAAATTTTAATAAAATTTTTATCTTCGTATATTAAATATATTAAATAATTATAAAAAATAATAAAAAAATATAAAAAATAAATATAAATAAAAAAAAAAATAAAAAAATAAAATAAAAAAAAAAAAAATAAAATAAAATAAAAATTAAAAAAAAAATAATATAATAAAAATCTAAAAAAATAAAAAAGAATATAAAAAATAACAAATAAAAAAAATCATAAAATAAAAAATAAAAAAAAAAAAAAAAATAAAAAAAAAAAACGATAAAAAAATAATTATACTACAAGCAAATTAATTAAGACAATGTCAACAGCCGAATATAATATAATAGAAAGTCATACTATATAATATCTTCTCTAAGAGACACCAAAAAAATATGAATAAATCTCCACTTCTACATTAGATTTTTGAATTTTCATACTTGGACTATATTTGCTATATGTAATTTAGTATTTTTGAAAGGAATTCTTTGTGCGAGTTACAGAGTTACATGATGTCAGCTTAGACACTCTTCCATATAACTATATACGCTAGATTATATAATAACTTAAATATGTGAGTGATACTAAATATAATTAACTTAATAATAATATTATCTTTTAATTTATTAAATAATCTTATTGTAATAAAAATATAACTAATAATATGAATAACAACCGTTAAATATTTAATCAGATTACTTTTTACGAAGCTTTTCCAGTTCGTTACTATAAATATCAAACTTCTCTGTTAGATCTTTAGTGCTACCTGTTTAAGAAAAATTGAATATATAATAGTCACAAACTTTAAACAGATTTGGACCCTTAATCATGATGAAATAAATTATATATATATATATAATTATAATTAAATAATAATATAAATTATAATAATTATAAATAATATAATATATAATTATATAAATATATATTATATATATATATAATATTATTATATCTATATTATATATATATATATATATATATATATATATATTATATATATATATATATAGGACCTTTTCTGTTTTACAACTAGTCAGTTTTTGAAATTCTTTTTTTTTGTTTTTTTTTAATATATTGTTACATATGATTACAAATCAAAACAAGTTCAGTGGTAACACGGACATGATTAAAAAAAATATATAGGACCAGTTACGTTTTACGGATCCCGTAACTTTAAATTTTTTTTTTTTTTTTTTAACTAAATGGAAACTTAGTGCCGTAATCACTTACAACTTGAAACACGTCGGGGTCCTCTTCGGCTTCCCCGCGGGAACCGACAAGCGTAGGACTATTTCCCCCTCGGGGAGGGTCTCCGGAACCCCCGCTCTTTGTATTTGGGTGTCGCGGGGGTTTCCTCCGCCCTCCCTACGGGGTATGGAAAACGAGCCCGTCCCCCCTCCCTGTCCCCCGTCGGCTCGAGCCCCCTAAAAAAAATTTTTTTTTTTTGTATTTTTATTTTTTTTTTTATTATTATTTTTTAAGCATATAGTATAATAAGCTTTTATACGCTGATTCCAATATTAATTGGTTTTCTGTAAAGTGTCGTACTTTTGAGATATTTAACTTATGAAAAAAATGTGTTTTTTTTTTGTTTTTTGTTTTTTTACATTTAAGTGTATGATAAGCTTTATACGCTGATTCCAAATATGTAATTGGTTTTCTCTGTAAAGTGTCGTAGTTTTCGAGATATTTCATTTTAAAACAACTATTTAACAAAAATGTGATTTTTAAAAATATTTAAAAATACTTCATTAACTTTTTGAATCATGTCCGTGCCACTGAAATTCATTGTTGGTAACCTATAGTAGCATATATATTAAAAAAAACAAAAAAAATTCAAAACTGACCATTGTGTAAACAGAAAAGGGCCTATATATATACTTATATAGTATATATATATATATATATATATATTATATATATATATATATTATATATATATATATATATAATATATATATATAATATATATATATATATATATATATAATATATATATATATATATATATATATTATTATTTATATATATATATATATATACTATATATATATAATAATATATATATATATATATATACTATAATAATATATATATAATATATAATTATATATATTTACTATATATATATATATATATATATATATATATATTTTATATTTTATATTATATATATATATACTATATATATATATATATGTATATATATATAAATATCTATATATAATTATATATATATATTATTATATATATATATATATATATATATAATAATTTCCCAGAAGGTAAGACTATACGTCTGTCAGGGTAACCAGCATGTTCTTCTTTCCATCTTGTTTTCTGAGTCATTTAAAAATTTCTAACTCCCCCCGAAGAGGGCTCGATGTCGACATGTCAAACTCCTGAAGTCTCTTTTATAATTTCCTTCCATACTCTTTCTTATGGGTATTCCCCTAAGGGTCTATGAACTTCCATCCGAACATCACTCCCAAACATCTCTCTTGCAATTTCTTCCCTCCTCCATCCACCTCTAAGTGTCCCCAACCACACAAATACAGAAGTAGTCGATTTTGTTCAATAACGAGCAATACAACCGATTGTTCTGTAATTTACTTTATTTTTTATCATATCTCTCCATGAATTACTAATCATAGCCCTCAAAGGTTTCAATCCCGCTGCCTGAATCTTTCTCCTATCCACAGTCGTCATCACCCAACTCTCCGCTCCATATGTTAAAATTGGAGTCAGCACGGTGTTAAAAATAATCTCCTTTACCTCAAGTGGAACATGTTGTTCCTTTATGATTGGACAAACGGCCTCAAAACATCCACTAAGACTCCTTATGCTTTACATAATATCTTTTCCGTTTCCACCTTCCTTTATAAATACTCTACCAAGACATTGAAAAATATCTGTAAGCTTCACCACTTTGTTTCCAATACCAATATTGAATTCCTGCTGTGCCTATCTGCTAACAGTTAGAATTTGTGTCTTTTTCAACGTTCATTTTCAAACCTCTTGCCATCAGACATTCATTCCATCTTTTTAGGTCCTCCTCCATTTTTTCTCTATCCGTAATCCGCTCTGCAATATCGTCCTCATATGCTATTAACCTGTTTTTATACCTCTCCTCCCCATTTTCTTTGAAATCGGCAATAATCACGTCCATATATGCTATAAATAGCAACGGGGGGTAAAACACAGTCCTCTTTAACTCCCGTATTCAAGTTAAATCATCTTTCTGACCCTGTCGATGTTCTGACACGGCATGTGCAGGGGACATATAAGCTTTTAATCACCGTCATCAAACTCCCTATCACCCCATAACTTTCGTCCATACATTCCTATAATCTCTTTCTGGGTATAGAATTAATGGCCTTCTGGAAGTCTATGAAAGCTATATAGAGACTCATTAAACTCCCAAGCCTTTTCCATCACCATTCTTAATCCAAAAATTGAATCTGTAATATTCTAATTTTTCCTTTATCCATGTTGCTCTTCTCCCAAAATTTGTTCCATTCAGGTTCTTGTCCTTCCTTCTATTATTATCTCATACAACTTTGTTGCATGAAGTATAAGAACAATTCCTTTATAATTTTCCCATTTTTCTGCATCCCCTTTTCCCTTTAAAGATTGGCACTACGATGGTTCTCCCCTACTACGATGGTTCTCCCCCACTCATCTGGTATTTTTCCTGCTCTATACAGCCTGTTGAAGAGCTCCAGAATCCTTTCTTGTGCCACCCCTCCCCTTCCATTATCAGTTCGATAGGTATATCATCACCTCCTGATGTTTTAGCCTTCTTAATTTTTTGCCAAAGCCTTATCAAATTCTTCCCTTGTGATTTCCTTGAAGTGGTTTTCCTGTTCCACCTCTTTCTGACTTTCTCTCTCCCCCTCTCCATCACCCTCTCCAACGTTAAGAAAATCTTCAAATTATTCTGCCCAACTTGCATCTATTTCCTCCTTCTCTGTAATGACATTTTCCTCTCTGTTCTTGATGTTTTATTGCTTTGCCTTGCCATTTCGATATGATTTTACCAGTCCAAACAGTTAACTTCTTCTGTCTCTCAGATTCTCAATCAGCCTACCTTCCAGCTCTTCCCATATTTCTTTCTTCACTTTCTCCATTGCTTGCTTTGATTCATTTCTTGCAATTACATATTCATTTCTACTTTCAACAGTTCTTCTTAAGCAACTCGCCAACTTTAGGATGTTGTTTACAGCAACTATTACATTTTTTTCCTTTCCTGTATGTTTCTTCCTATTTTCTCCAATCCATTTCATTCCCAGCACCTTCTCCGCTTCCTCTTTAATAATTTCTCTCAAACTCTCCCGGTTCACTGTCTCCCCTTACGCTCGACTCTCCAGTTTCACCGTTAGTCTAGTCCGATAGCCAGTCTTTTTCTCTTCCTCTTGCAATTCTGTAGTTTTAATTACTCTTCTTCTTTTGTTTTGGGGTGGTCTTATTCTCTTGACTTTCAGAACTGCTACTAGTAGACTGTAGTCAGCATCCAAGCTTACGCCTGGAATTACCTTTGCATTATTAGTTATTCTCTGGTCAGAACTTATGATGTAATCTATTATTGATTTTTGATCAAATTGACCAGTCTGTTGATTTTATCTAAATCTTGTACATTTATATTCCTACCTACGATAGAAAAATCCGCTTATTATCTTCAAGCCATTTCTAACACAAAAATCAATCAGTTTATCCCTCTCTAGGTTTTTGATATCTTCACCAAATGGTCCCAGAGTGTTATCTATTCCTACATGCTCTCTCCACTCCCTTCCTTTAAAATCTACTATCAACATGGTCGTCTCCTCCACCGTATTACTGTACTCCTCTTCTAGTAGGTTTAAGAATTGTTTTTTTCCCTCCTCCTCGCTATAACTTTGTTGAGGGGCATACACTTGCTAAATGTGGTACTTTATTCTTGAATGTACTGCGTCAGTCTTTTTCTTACTATGATGGCAACTTCGTGTTTTCTTCCTTTTTCTTGTGTTTCGTAGTACATCAGAGTTTTTCCCCCCTCATATATCTCCTTCTCCATCCCTCCCTCTCCAATGTCTTTTCTCAGCCATTCCAAAGACATATTCGTCTGTCTCTCATTAGTTCTTTTATCTCTACTCCTTATCTCGATATGTTTCAACATTTATTACTTATTGCCAGTCTAATTTTGTGAGTTTTCGTATCATATTCCAATTTCGTTTCCGAGTCAGTTTTCCAAAGTTTCGGACGTGGGCCGAGGCTTGTTATGGAGTCAACCTAAGAGGACGGGAATGCGGTATGCGGCACAGTATTCCCCATAAACAACACGATTGCACATCTTTATTCAGGACATTATAATACAACCGATACTGGTTACAAAAGGTGTTCAAAGTGCGCCTCCTCCCAGCCCTGATGTATGCACGACACCTCCGTAAAACGGACATTGACGCATAGCGGCATTCAACTACTGTTATGCGTACACAAGCTTGCCTAATTCTTTCCAGTAGTTCCCGAACGTTATTGACTGAGGTGACGTGAACGACATCATTGATTGCGCCCCAGATAAAGAAGTCAAACGGGGAGAGGTCTGGTGAACGTGGAGGCCAGGCAACAGTGCCTCTCCAACCTATCCATCGTAAAAGGTAGTTAGTTTTAAGCCAGGTGCGTGTATCTGGCAAAGTGAGGTGGGCAACCATCCAACTGAAACCACACGTTACGTAGATTTAACACGGGTATATCCTCAAGTCGCACTCCAAACCCATTCTGGAGGAATTGAAGGTAGTTCAGGCCGTTCAAGCGATCAGGTAGAATATACTTATACAGTTGACTGGTGCGAGCTATATTTCCGTAACGAAACGTTAACGAGCATACATGTACAGAGTAATATGCTTCTATTTTATATCTATGCAAACCTATATCAAGGTTGCATCAAGTTTATAACAAAGTATCAAATAAATCAAAATTTTTAACATCTTGTGTTTTATATATATTTTTATTCAATAAATTTCTCTTATATATCCTTAAAAATTCAAAAAATATTAAATACCTTTTCACTTGTTGAGCAATGCAAGAAGAAAATCAAACCCCCGGTGACACCATTAAGAATGGAAAATGTTCCATAAAGTGGCAAGTTTTGTTCGTATACCGAAAGCATTCCGACCATCATGTGAGCAAATACGAAAGGAAGGATGATGAGGTTTGTTCTTTGGGAGATTCTCGAACTTGTAAGTTGCTCTTCGTCTATTCCTGTGCAAATAGATTTAATTTATTATTATTATTATTATTATTATTATTATTATTATTATTATTATTATTATTATTATTATTATTATTATTATTATTATTATTATTATTATTATTATTATTATTATTATTATTATTATTAAATATGTATTCTATAATCAGGGCTGTGAAGTTGGTATTTTTTTTTTATGGTTAAAACCGACTCCGGCTCAAACATTTAAATATAGCATGACTCCGGCTCCGGCTCCTGATCCATCATTCTAAAATTATGCTGCTCCTGTTCCTGCCCCGGACCTGGCTTCGACTCTTCCGGATAAATTTATTGTATTGTGAGGAATTTTTTTAATCACGCTACGACTCAGCCCCACCCAGAAACAAAATTTGTTTCAGCTCCGGCTCCGGCTCCGGCTCCATCTTCCGACAATGACTTCGCAGCCCAGCTCCCATTGCATAGCTCGTTCCCAGTATGAACCTATAATCGAATTGTCAATCGGCATGACCTCTTACATGACCTCGTAATGACCAAATACATGACTCCTAACCTGATCTTTTACATGACCTCGTAATGACCTAGTACATGACCCCTTACATGACCTCTTACTACATGCAAATGTTTCAATATGTAAAACAATGTAAAATGCCTTAAAACAAATAATATTAAGCATCACCATTTAATAAGATCATAGCAAAACCGGCAGAGGGGCAGAGTCATAAGGCAAAGGGCCAGGGTTCGATCTCCCGTCCGGATCCTAGGTAGTAGTTACTTGGAGCAGTTCCCTTCAAGAATATAGGGCAATGCCCGTGAGGCGAGAATTCTTTTTCCTAATAGTATACGTTTTAACAGCTAAAGAGTATTTGACTTTGAAATTTTTGTTGACATAATAAAGCTGATCCTATATTTCCATATAAGATTGTAGTAAAATACGATAAAATCGATAAGATTGTAAAAAACTTTAAAATAATCTCTCTCTCTCTCTCTCTCTCTCTCTCTCTCTCTCTCTCTCTATATATATATATATATATATATATATATATATATATATATATAAATAGATATATATATATATATATATATATATATATATATATATATATATATATATATATCTTAACGAGCACACTTCCCACGCATAGCCCTATTCAAAAAAGATCAGTGCGATTGTAAAAACTTTACAAAGAAATGATATATATATATATATATATATTTATTTATCTATATATATATATATATATATATATATATATATATATATATATATATATATAGAGATTTATATCATTTCCAAATTTCAATCGATGTAACGTAATAATAATAATAATAATAACCAATAATAACAACATAATATATGTATGTAATAATATTAATAGTATGTATATAATGTATTTACCCTAAAATTATTAAAATAACGATACATTAATTAATGATTTTCGATCCTGGAGTCAACAGCTTATAAATAGTCTCTCTCTATATATATATATATATATATATATATATATATATATATATATATATATATATATATATATATCTCTCTCTCTTGTTACTGTTATTTTATATATATAAGATTGTAGTAAGATACGATAAAATCGATAAGATTGTAAAAAACTTTAAAATAATTCTCTCTCTCTCTCTCTCTCTCATATATCTCTCTCTCTTTTTCTGTTGCTGTTATTATATATATATATATATATATATATATATATATATATATATATATATATATATATATATATATATATATATATATATATATATATATGTGTGTGTTCAATAATAATAATATAGCAACTAATAATAATAACAATTTTGCCGATGACGATGACGATTAATTGAAAAAAACTACTTTAAAAATCTCTCTCTCTCTCTCTCTCTCTCTCTCTCTCTCTCTCTCTCTCTCTCTCTCTCTCTCTCTTTCTCTGTGTGTGTGTGTGTGTGTCTGTGTGTGTGTGTGTGTGTGCGTGTGTGTGTGTGTGTGTGTGTGTGTGTGTGTGTGTGTGTGTGTGTGTGTGTGTGTGTGTGTGTGTGTGCTGTTATTTCATATATATTCGAACATGAAGAAAAATTTTATTCATTTCTTTTTTGCACTACATTACTATTTCTTTAAACCATTTGACAAATCCCATAAATGAGATTTTATTAATCCAAATTTCAAAGTTTATGAAGTACCTATCATACTTTTGTGGCTGATTTTTCTATTAATCTATGACCAACTGGATTTAATGCCCACACGAAAAGTAAAAGTAGCTAACCAAGAAATTTATCCTCCCCACCAAACAAAAAGTAAATAAATAAATAAATAAATAAATAAATAAATAAATAAATACATCTTCACTTTAAGATGTTTGCTATTTTCCGATTAAACTGATTTTTGGTGTTTGCTACAGTGTTTTTTTTTTTCAATCAAACCTAATGTTCCTTTTTCTATATAATTTTTCAATGTGTTTTTAAACTTTTAAAACTGCCCTATGGAGCTCAATTATGTGAAACCTATTAAACCTCATTGTCAAATCAATTTAACCCTAACTTATATTCCTATACTGACTAAAAATGACGAACACCGATGTAAGACTTAATAAGCTGATCGGCTAAATGAAAGGCGACCATAAACATTAAATATGTACCGCTCTTGAGAAGGATGTATCTGGCAACCTTTAGTCATATTCATATTCTGAGGTTTGCCTACTTCATCCATCTCAAGAGTGGTACACAGTTGCCAGTTCGTGCCAAAAAGGGGGACTAACCCTAATGGTCGACAGGAAAATGGGTCGACAGGAAAAAGGGTCGACATAACATCAAAAAAAACTTCATGTACAGCCCGCCGCAGGCGTTAGGTTAGGTTAGGTTAGGTTAGGTTAGGTTAGGTTAGGTTAGGTTAAGTTAGGTTAAGTTAGGTTAAGTTAGGTTGAGTTAGGTTAAGTTAGGTTAAGTTAGGTTAGGTTAGGTTAGGTTAGGTTAGGTTAGGTTAGGTTAGGTTAAGTTTGTTGGATTCGTTAGAGAAACTAAATTTTTAATTTTTACCGTGCATCTTCCCCAATTTGGCAAAAAGGACGGGAAAGATGTTGTGTGGAATAGTAGAAATTTGAACGTAAATATGGGATTACGATTGGATCGATTTAGAAAATTTTCCCCAGCTGTTTCCTATGAGGATACCGCGCATCTTCACCACCCACCCGCGGGAAAAACTCTATGTAGAATGCAGCCTAAAAATAATTACCATTGAGTAGAATATAGTTGGAAGCACCTGCAGCTTCAGTTAGTGACAATGTTAAAATGGAGACGGAGATAATTGGAATTAAATAACCATAAATCAAGTCTGTGTTCATTTGCAGCCAGCAACTGTGATATCAAAAATAACAGTATCAGAAATTTTGAAGCCTTTTTTATTTTCAGTATTGTTAAAATATTAATTAATAAATTAAAAATTTATTAAAATATTTCTAGTAATTATTGATAATAAATGAAATTAACTTACATTATTATTATTATTATTATTATTATTATTATTATTATTATTATTATTATTATTATTATTATTATTATTATTATTATTATTATTGTTATTGTTATTGTTATTGTTATTATTATTATTATTATTATTATTATTATTATTATGTTGTTGTTGTTGTTGTTGTTGTTGTTTTTAAATTATTATTATTATGGTATTATTGATAATAAATAAAATTAACGGCCGTTAATTATTATTATTATTATTATTATTATTATTATTATTATTATTGTTGTAGTTATTATTATTATTAATTATTATTAATATTTCTATATTGTTCAAATTACTAATTCAAATTTTCTAATATACATTGAATATATTAATTTATATCTTATTTTACAACTTTAAAGTTCTGTTATGTTATTGCCACATTTTATTTCGTTCATATATAGACATTGTACTCTAATAAAGTTTTGTTGTATGGGCTAGTGTGATTGATGATATGTTTATTGTTGATATTCGTTGTTGTTATCGTGTTTGTTTATGAAGAAAGGTTTTTAGGTTGTGAAAAGAGTTCGTTGGTTATATGTGATTTCAGGATGTTATTATTTATTATTTATTTATTATTGTTATTATTAAATAATTAAATGGATATAATTAATTATTCCATATCCCTAAGGCTGGACCATATGTCAGCGAGATAAGAAAGTATGTCACCAGCGTCCAAATCCATAATAATGATCTGAAAGAAGGGAATGAGATTCCAGATGATCCAGAAAATGAGATTTAAGGAGAGTTTCAAAGATTTTAAACAGAGTACAAGTTAAAGCTATAGGACAATAGTTAGAAGGATCAGATCGGCTATCCTTTAAGTTAGTTAGCTAGTAATTAATGAGCTAATAACAAGTCAGAAAATATTTATTTAAATATTTAAATATTTATTTCTAGTTATTTAGTTATTTGGTTATTCAGTTGGTTAATTTAGTCACTTAGTTATTTAGTTATTAAATTATTCAGTTAGTTATTTAGTTTGTTATTTAGTTTGTTAGTTAGTTAGTTAGTTAGTTAGTTAGTTAGTTAGTTAGTTAGTTAGTTAGTTAGTTAGTTAGTTAGTTAGTTAGTTAGTTAGTTAGTTAGTTAGAACTAACATAGTTAGTTAGTTAGTTGTTGTAGTTATTTATTTTAAATTTAAAAAATTATTAGATTAGTTGGTGAATTGAATTGAATTTAATTGAATTGAATTGGGTGAATTAGTTAGTTA
>JABUQX010055356.1:0-37792 GCA_015478945.1 Trachelipus rathkii
ATACTCATAAGAACTTGTTAACCAATTTCTCCGCGCAGCCCATGGCTCAACGCACGGACTCCGGCAGACACGTGCTCCTCTTTTCAAAATTGGTTCAGAAGAATCAAAATGTTATCTTCCAACTATATTTAATCTCTTCCTCTCTTTAATAAATTACTGATATGCAAAAAAAATTCTTTCGAAAACTAGTAATTATAGTTATCATTCTTTCGATAAGAATTTCCGTCTCACGACGCTTAAGGTCTGGAGATCACGGTAAGTCCGAGCATCCTTCCCGGCTTAATACCAGCACGCGGCTTCAGTCTCACAGAGTTAATAGGTGAGTTATGCGCCGATTCACATTATATCGCTCAATAAACTATTTTTCAGTCTTGTGCTCACGACTTCGGTATCGCGCCGAGAGAGTATAGTAATTTTTTAACTCCTCTCTATCCTCTAGTATTCGCATCACAAAAAGGTTGAACCCACATCGTTTCTTTTTTTAAAAAAAAAGTCTATGAAGAGACTCGGTGGCTGTATGGTTGCACTCGACACATCGGAATTCTCCAGACTTCTGTGACTTCCACTGGCTGCGTTCCCGACGCTTCTCATCTCCTGTGGAGCTTTCAGAGGGTCATGAGATTGTCTTACAAGTAACACCGTTACAGAACTTCCCAACTTTGTGCATGTTAATATTTAGTTCCCTTTAATTTACTATCCTGAGTGATAACACTATACAAATTGTTCTACTGAAAGAAAGAATTATCACTTTTTCGGCTCGGGCTCTCCGGAGACACATTCCAATACTTTGCAGGCGACCTGACTCGTCGTGTTTCTACCGGGCGATTCCACTGAGCCTGTACCTGTGAACTTTTTAAATTCTAATCATGTAAATCTGCTTTTTTGGGCGGCGGCCTCTTAAACGCGACTGCGGCCTGCAAAGCTTTTCACCATTTCAAATATTGTTCAGCCAAGTTCTTCTTCTGCATTTGTAATGAAATAGTGCTGGGCTTATAAAGGCTCTCTTCACTTAATAGTGGTATCTGTATTCAATGAATGTCCGTTGAGCGGCCCTTAAGCGGATAAGAACTTATCATTGTTAAACTCTACGGTTTTCGTACGCTGCAAAATTAATGAAAAAAATTGTCGTGGGTTGGTGCTCGGACCGGGCTCCGGCTCCGCTCCTGCTGCGCCGGCTCTGGCTCCGGCTGTTTCCGGCCGCTAGCTCCTCACGACTCGGTCGGAATGACCGTTCATTATGTACAGATGATAGTTGAGGGCACTCCCCGAGCTGTGTGCAGGAGGGTGGTTGGTTTTGGTTAAAACCGGGAGAAACACACGAAGGTTGGTCTTTAAAAAAAAAAAATGTATAATTTTGCGGTCTGCGCGAGGGCGCCGGCTATTGGCAGCCCTGGGCCCCTCCGCGGCTCCGAAGGCGTGGTTCTTTCGGCTCCAGACTGATGGCGTGAAACTACAATTTAGTAGCTTGGAAGTCTGGAGAGAAAGAGCCCTGAGCTCTCGCGTGTTGTGTTTGAGGAGCACGGAAAAGAGGGTAAAAAGTTTAATTTAATAGATGAAAATGTGTAATCAAAACCTGAAGAGATGCTCCGTAAATAGATAGTTTGAATTGTCAAATTTTCGAGACATGCGAGACTCGGAATTTTTAGTATTGACACTCCAATAAACACCTAAATAGAAAAAACTATTTCGTTCGTAACTCATATAAACAACTTGCGTTCGGAATTATTCGAAAACAAAAACTTACACCCATAGATCGTCAGAAATGGAGTCCGACGAATTTGAGGTCTTAGCAATTAGCAGTAATAAATAAAATGTGAAATTGTTTTATCTTATACACTTACCTGAAAAGCTAAAGGTTTGTGGTCACAAGGTAACAGACACCGGACACCTCTAGATACGGTTTCTCCATTACTTAATATACGAATGGTATTGAAGCAGTATAAAACGCTGTGAGAGAACTCTAATCCAACTTTATGGATATTGGTATAATTATATGTGCTACATCAAAATCTGTGTGGGCTGTTAATCTATGATATTCTAGAGGAGCAGACCA
This sequence comes from Trachelipus rathkii, assembly GCA_015478945.1. Taxonomy (NCBI): domain Eukaryota; kingdom Metazoa; phylum Arthropoda; class Malacostraca; order Isopoda; family Trachelipodidae; genus Trachelipus; species Trachelipus rathkii. The sequence goes on from JABUQX010055356.1 coordinate 2,054, forward strand.
CACCAAGAAACATGTATGTTTCCGTATAAATGTGAGTCTAATCAATCGGAATGCTTTACACTACTATCAGCTTGGATGAATTACTTCTCTTTTGTATGAAGAATGAGTGCTGCGGCGAATCGATAACTATAATGGCTGAAGAAATGGTTTTAGTGCTGACTGCAAGCATTATAGTTTACAATCTTTCAAAACAGGGTGTTTCAGAATTTTTCTTAGTAGAATATCACGTAGAATCTTTACACTCAACTTGATATCACTATGTGTCTCCTAGATTGAGGTCGAGTGGACAATAGTGTATTATATACTATTTTTAATCAATAGTAACAAGAAAATCTTTTATGAGTCACTATGTATAATAGTGCAAAATATGTATATAAATACACAATGTTTTTTCATATGTTCACTCTGGTGTTTACATATTCTGTAAATGAAAAAACTTAGTTTTTTAACTTTCCCTCGTAAGTTCGCTTTACTGACTAAGTTGTTATGATAGCTGTTTAATTCGTCTGGTTGTGTGTGTTAAGTATGTTATGTTTCATAAGTATAGCTTTAACAAGGGGATAATAGAGATAGGTGAACTCGTTGTGTTTGTCCTTTATACCCACATGTAGGATATTATGAGGTTAGGTACGGTTATGTATAATACTTTTATTTGTTAAACTATACAGATAAAGATCTTCTCACGCTTAAGTTCAATGAGTTTACATCATTGTTATGTCAGACTTTATTGATGTGTGAAAAGCCATATATTGTTAAACGTCTTAGCAGTAATAGTCACTCTATGAGGATCACGCTATGATATATTGAATAACCACCAAGCTTTGTGGATTAAAATTGTGCCGTACACTATTCCTAAGTGTCGAGTGTAAAACACGATGTTATAGTATATTAGGCTAGAGATATCCTTCTGGAAAGTATGCTACAGGAATAAAGGATCTCACTCTTTAGCTGACTCTCATATGCTGTGTGAGAGTTACTTACGGGTGTTAAGTTATATGGAAACTATGTTGTTAATGTTAACAGTTATATTACTATGATATATAGCTCACTTATTTCACGGTTTGGATCTATTGTACATTATTTTCTTAGATCATGTTACACCTTAATTGTTTTATCTATAATATAATTATAGATGTGGAAACCTTATTAACGTCAGGGAGTATGAAGTAAGTCCCTTATAATAAATTTAACCAATTTTTGAAAAAATTATAGTTAAACTATACCAATGTTAATATAAATTAACAATATTGTTATGGTTAAGAGATATTGCTTGGAACAAAAGTGTGTATAAGTGTTTACGGTCCTTGTATGACTATGTTAGTTACTTTACTGTTTGTTAAAGTGTGAGAAATCTTTGTAAAGGCATGACAGGTATTATGTCGCTTGTGTCAGTTATATTCAATAGTAAAATGTGATACAGTAGCCTTTATTAAATATGAAAACTATATTCGAGTTACGTTTGTATATAACATTTAATTATTTAGATTGATTCTTGGGATGGAGTAGTAAATGAAATCTATGAGATTATTATATAGATTACTATGTTCTTAAAAATATTATACGTCACAAAATGTGCACCTTAGAACTATCAATAGATCAAAGTAGATCAAACACATGCATCAGGTATGGTACAGGATAATGAGGTTTGGCAGGAAATGAGTAGTCGACCTCCTCCTCCTTATCCGTCACACATGCATTTATAGTGGGCGATCTCTTACATAGAGATTTGACAATTATTATGTGTATAGAAAAATTTGACATTAAATCAATAGATGAGAGTAGATCTATAGACTTCAATAGATCAATAGACTATATATATATAGTAGTCATGATTGGACAGGAAGGGGTGGAATGAGAACTTTGATTTACTGATTTACTGATTAAGGGTATGTAAAGACATGACAATTTTTAGTAAAAAAATTTCGAGCCTCTTGAAAGAAATGAGAACGAATAAGATTCAAATCGATCAATAGGAATCATGTTTGACGTATCGGAGTAAGTTTTGGGTAGATCTGATATTCAGCTCATGAGAATTTAACTGTGAGATTGTATGGTGCGAGTTAGTAAACATTACAATTCTTATATGTTAATAAATATTTATGGACCTTATCAATAGATCAATAGATCATAGATTGGAAGGGGGTAGGTTGGGTGGCTTGATTACTGATTTACTGAATTAGGGTATGTAAAACACTGACAATTTTAGTAAAAAACATTGACCTCTCAATCAATAGATCAATAGATTCATAGATCAATAGATCATGATTGGACAGGAGGGTAAGTTGGGTGTGGTTTGATTTACTGATTTAACTGATTTAGGGTATGTAAAACATGAACAATTTTAGTAAAAAAATTTGACCTTAATCAAATAGATCAATTAATCATAGATCAATAGATCAATAGAGTCACAACTGGTTAGGAGGGTGGGGTGGATCTCGGTGGTTTGAGTATCTTTACTGGATTAAATGGCTTTAGAGGACTATGCTAAAAGTAGATGTAACTACCGAGTTTCATCGTTCTCTGTCAATATTCATCCCCCCCCCCCCCCGGTTTTTCCCCCCCCCCCCCCGGAAATTTTTTTTTTGGGTGGGTGGGGGTTTCCCGCCCCAAAAAAATCGGATCTTTTATCTCCCGTTATTACATCTAAGATACCACCTAAAAAGGCTATATATCAAGTTTCGTTTGTGGTCTACTGTCATCATTCAGATTCTTTGGGGTGAGTAACCCCGTCCTGGGTGCACCCTCAACAAGTACATTTTAACATCCGGGGTCATCTAAGATCATCCTAAAAGGTATGTCATACCGAGTTTCATCACTCCTAAGGTCAATACTTTCAGATTGGTGGCTGGCCCAGCAAATTTGGTAATAATCGGTCATTTTACCCCGTATACACCTAAGAACAACCTAAAGAATGGGTTAGTAATATCGAAGTTCAGCCTTCTACATCAAATATTCTTAATTATGTTTACGGAGGGTGGGAATCACTTCATGGGGGGTCCTAGACCACCCATACCCGGTCCTTATAAACCATCATATCGAACTCTAACGACCTCGATAAACCCATAATAAAGGACAATCCAACATTGTTATACCGAATTTTCCATTACTATGGATCGCCCGCAGTGGCTCAGCACCGGTGCCGGAGGCCAACTCCTCAGATTCACATATCAAGTCTTTCTTGAAACTCAACTCTGCAGTCCTGAAATCAGCCAATTTTCAGCCAATTACCGAACACTTCGGTTTTTTAAGGGGGGTGGGGGCCCCCCTTCGGGGACCCACGGGGACGTAACCCTCCCCATCTGACACCCCTCCAAAATTAGATTTTTGGAGGGCATATCTCCAAATTTTAATACCTCAATGAAAAACGAATAACCTACACCATGTAGATATACCGTTGGAGCACTCAGAACCGGACACTGCAGAAAGCTGACAAGGAAACCACGGTGTGGAAAATCATAACAAAATAATAATAACCATATAATCAAATAATAATAATAATAATAAATGAATAATAATATAATATAATAATGATATAATAATAATATAATAAAGAAATCGAATAATAATAAATAAGTAAAAATAATGATGAATAAGGAGAGTTATCTATCGACAGCAAACGACAGATCTAACCACTAACCGAGTCGTTTCCTTAGAAAGCCGTTTTACCCTCTATAGACGTACAAGGAAACAGTGTGCAATACGGTATACTACATGGCACGTCACGGAGCCGCGGTGTGAGAAGCCGAGGAGAGATCCGAACACACTGGGCAGAGTCAGAAGAGAAGTTCATTGAGTGCCTGAGCCAGGAGAGTCGGAGTCCACATCAAGTCCACGGCGTCTCGTCCGAAAATTGAGAGTAATCACTCCACGTGATCTCATATTTCTTCCGAGCGCAGTAATATAGTATAAATAATGATAAAATACATTGTGTAAGTTGATTAAATTGTGTCGTCAAAATGTCGCAACTATTCTTGAAAGCGCGCGCCGGGTAAATAAATAGAACACTTAATATTTATTTCACGGTATACGATGTATTATAACACACATACTGAGACAGGTAAATCCTTAATCCGTTTGTCTTTTTGTCGGATTGCATGGAGACCCGACACTGGTCCAGGGCTAATCACAACTTACCGTATCCCACATAACCACTAAGTATACTCAATCTCGGATTATAATGACTCATTTCAATATCTCGAAAAGGGTTGTTATGACCTCCCGCCTTACCTAACAGTTGCAGGACTAACAACATATTTCTTGATCCGCCACCGTTTTTTTGTTTTGGCGAGAGTAGTCCATTTACTCTGAGTGAGAACATCAGAAAGTCGGATAGTATATGGAGCGAATATTTAGATACCTGAATAATATTTAGTAAGCAAGTGACAAATAATCAATCAAAAATAAGTGATACAAGAAAAGGAAATCCAATTTATAAAAAAATATATGGAACGCTTTCAGATTATGTGTAAAATGTATGTGGATACGCGAGCTGTTATATAATAGAACCTCATAAATCATATTTGAAAAGCTAGTATTGGGCCTTAATGACACTTGGGGAGTTTTATTATTCCTTTTTTAAATAGTGTAATTTACCAATAAAATTTAAATAAAAGTCAATTTAAGACATTGAGAACTTAAGGTCTTGAATATGATAAATAATATATATATTATATATACATATATATATTGATTATTTTAAACTATATATATTGTGAAGTCTAATTATACTATATAATATTAATAATAATCTCATATTATTAGTATATATAATATATTATAATTTACTTTTTAAAATATTATATCATTATTTTGTATTCATATTTTGTATTTTTAGTATTATTTATTTTATTATTGATTAATTATCCTTTATTATTATATTATAATTTTGTTATTTGAGTATTTTTTTAGATTTATTTATTTATTATAAATTAATTATTTATATATAGTTTATGTTTCTATTTATAATTTTTATTATATTTTTATTAAATTTAAATTATTAGAAACTATTATTTTTAATACTTTATGGTTTAATTGTATTTTGTAAAACTTTATTATTTAAATAATTATTTTACACTGTTTTAATTAATGTGCATTTGCTTAATTATAATATATATATATATTAGTATAATAATATATATTTCTTAGTATTATTAATATTTTAATTAATTATTATTACTTAATTTCTTTCATATTTTATTTAATAATTGATTTCAATTATTTTTATTTTTTATATCTAATTATTCTTATCATTTTCGTCGCCAAACAATAATAAACTTTATATATACAGAGTATATTTATAAATAAATTATATATAATAAAATATTAAACTATACTAACTTAATAAATTAATTTTTATTTAATTTACTTTTATATATTTATTATTTAAATTATTAAGTTTATTAATTAATCTTTTATTTATTTAACTAATTGGTTCTTTATTAATTAGATATTTATTATATAGATTATAATTATATATTAATATTATATATTAATATTATATATTATTATTAATAATCTAGCATTAGTAATTATTTATATATTAATTTAATGATTTTATAATTAATTTATACATTATTATTATAATAATATTAATTGTATTAATAATATTAACTTCTATAATATTATTTTTTAATTATATTTTTTTAATATTATAATTTAATACTATTAATTTATTAACTAAAATAAGATGTTATAGTTATATTATTAATTATTATATTAATTATTATTATATTATATAATTATGTTATAACTAATGAAAATATAGTTACTTATTAAGAATTCTTAATAATTATAATATTAAATTAAAAAATAACTATTATTTTATTTTAATTAAATTAAATTATTCTTTTTTAATTAATAATAAAATAATTGTTACGCCTATTTGTTAATTGGAATTATTTGTATTAAAATTGTAGAGAATTTTTAAATTACCTCGTAATTGTATTTCACAGACTTTATAAAGGTAAATAATTTAATATATTTATATTTTAAATATTATGAATAAATTTATTACATTTGGTTTAAAAAATTTTATATTATATATTTATATATTTTTAATTAATTTTTCTTGCATATACAAATATAATATTTCATTTGCATTGATATTTTTATAGATTATATAAAAATTAATATAATAATTAAAATTATAATTATTAATAAAACATTTTTAAAATTTACTATAAATTGAGAAACAGAATCCGAAAATTCATTGAAACAGAAGCACATTAATTTACCTAATATATATCATAGTTTATGATATATCATATTTTTATCTCTGTTTTTATCATGTTTGTGCCAATAATATTGATCACATACATATTGGCTCAGAAAAACATTAGAGAAACATATATAGCTTGGATGCTGGATGATGTGCATATGAGAGAAGAGGTTTTGTGTTTAAGCGCGAGAGAGCTGATTGTGTGTGTGTGTTGTACGTGACAGGGAGGGGAAATGAGAAGAGTAGAGAGCGGAGTAAGTAGAAGCAGTGGACTTGTTAATGTAGTAATAAAAAGTGTGGCATAGTTGAGTTAAGTTGAGTTTGAGATGAGTTAGCAAGGAGCAGAACTGCGATGAGAAGGAGGAAAGAAGCCGGTATTAAGAGTACGAATTTATAATGAGTCTTGAGAGTAAGAGTAAGCCTTTTGATAGAGCGCATAGCTTGTTGTGGATGTAATGATAACTTGGTTACAGAGAGTTGGACTGTACGAGAGTATAGAGCTTCAAAACGAGTGAGATGTCCTAATTTCAAGTTATATTCCTATCTAGAGATGGGAAAAGTAATTCATTATTATAGTTATAATATTATTAAATATTTAAATTATTATTAGTTATATTTTATTTGGATGAGAGTATATTTAGATGTGGATTTTATTGAGATCATTAAATATATTATTCATTAATTATTATTATTTATAAATTATTGATGATTGTTTTATTTACTAATTGTATTATTATTATTCATTATATTATTACCAATATTATTATTTTTATTATTATATTAATATTATTTACTATTGTTTGTCAATTGGTTGATATTATTATTGTATTATTATTTATTATTAATTATAAGTATTAATTAATTATTATTATCTCAATGATCTTAACTTATACTATTACTTTTACTTAAGTGCGATTCATTTAATTATTCCGTATTACTTTATGTTTTTTTTTTCCATTATATTTGCTACAGATTATTATTTACATCTATTCATCATTTACTGTTAATATTCATTCTATGTCACTTGATAAGCCTCATGCTTCATTTATTTTTATTCATTTATCTTATTATAATTTATTACCATATTATTATTATTATTATTGATTTATTATATTTTATTTATCATATTATTTACTTATTATATATATATTATATTATTAATTATTATATATAACTTATATATATATTTATTTATGTATATTACTTTAAATTATAATCCTCCATATTTTATATTTTTATATTACATCTCACACACTATTATTAGTATATACTTACTAACGGCCTTGGCTTCGGCTTCGGAAGTTTAATTATAGGATGCACTAATATGTTATTGACTATATCTTATATATATTTAAACATTCACTTTACTTATCACGAAATTGCTTATAACTTTATTAGTTATATGTATTAACATCGTTAGTAGCTATACTGATTATAGTACGGTTTTTCATTATATTATAACAATTAAACTTATACATACTATATATATATATAGCTTATAATATATATCATAGTATATCGATTATATTATATTAGTTATAATACTTTATTATATACGTTTTATTATTAATATATTTAGTATTATTATTACTATTATAGTATACTATGTTAAATTATAATATACTTATTTTATTATATATTATCTATTAAATTTATACCTATTTACCACTCTTACGTACTCTAAACTAGTATATCCCTCATATACTCTATACTTACTAACTATCATATAGATCAAAGTATAGTATACAGGTGTATATATACTTATTTATACATATATATATATTATTCCTAATTTATACTCACTATTATCCCTAATGATTATATGACTACATCTAATATTAGCGTATATAAAATATTCTTATAACTAACTATATATATATATATAAATAGTCTATAGGCATATATATACCTATATATATATATATTACTCTTTCTAATTGATCTCTTGGTATCTAATCGTCGTCTATTCATATACTATTATTATTATAATCTTATCTCATATCTCTTTTTATATAAATAAAATGCTATCTTTTTTTTATTTTTTAGGATAATAAACCACTTCATTCACCAACCTCGCTCCTTTTCCGTTCAAATGAACTTGTGGTCACCAATACTTTTCTTTCACATATTTTCTTCGTTTACTTTGACCTAAATCATTGTGGTGTGTGCGGCTCCCTCATGGATTATCCCTAAAATTGTTGCGTTGACCAGAATTATGAAATCCAGTTTATAAGGACGTTTTCGTTTTTGCATGTTTGGTACTTACGCGAAACTCGTAAGAAATGCTTCGAGTAAGTCGTTCGTTATGTCAAACGTAGTGCAGAAATCGTGAAAAATTAGCTCACATACGTTGAGTAAGGAATTTCTTAATTCTGAGTATACAAGTTTGCTACTTCTCCCGTTTGCTCTGCCGGAATTTAGCAGTGATTCACTTACTGGAAATAAATGTAAATACGAAACAACTATGGCGGGAGTGGTAGACCGTATAAATTGATAAATTTTTACTATAATAAAAATAGTTTATTAAGATCCCTTAATTTCTCCGAATAACGATTTAAACGTCCATCCCATTGGTTTGATCAGTTATTTGTAAAAATAACATACCATATTGTTATTCTTTAGTTTCAAGCTTATTCCAAAACCTTGCGTGCTCCACCAGCAACCGCTGATTGTCCATATTGTTTGTAAACACAGTGACTTTTTTGAGAAATCGAGTTCGTTAACAAGTTGTACAAAATTCGTGGTAAAACTGGGTTAAGTCATTTCTTATCGAAGCAGATAACCTTATCAATACACAAAGAGCGAAAAACAGTCGTTACGTTATTCTTTAGTATCTTTCGCCGTTAACAAAACTCTTGATAATAATTTACTTTATATTGGTCACTTATTATTGTGCGATCGCCTTTTGCAGTAAGCGCTATACATTAGTTATATATTCGCAGATTTTTGAAGATAATTTGTTTTTAAACTAGAAACAGAAAACAAACATCAGAATATCTTTTTTAATTTAGTTGTACTACTTTTGAATGATTCACTTTTTAATAGTTAAAGTTTATTAATTTACCCTGCTCAGTGTTGTGTAAAGTTGCATTAAATTATTTATTAATTATTATGTATTATTTATTTATTATTTATTATATTATTATTATTATTATATTAATTGATTATTATTATTATTATTATTATTTATTGTATTATTATTAATTATTATATTATTAATTGATTATTCATTTATTATTATTATTATTTTATTATTATTATCATTATTATTATTATTATTATTACTATTTTATTTATTATTATTATTATTATTATTATGTATTTATTATTATTATTATTATATTAATTATTATTATTATTATTTTTTTATTTTATTATTATTATTATTATTGATTATTTTATCATTATATGATTATTATTATTATTATTTATTATTATTATTATTATTAATATTAATTATTATATTATTATTTATTATTATTATTATATATTAATTATTTATATTATTAATTATTTATATTAATTTATTTATTATTTCATTATTGATATTATTTATTATTATTATTTATGTATTATTATTATTAATTTATTATATTATTATTATATTATATTATTATTATTATTATTATTATTATTATTATTATTATTATTTATTATTATATTATTGATGTATTATATTATTATTATTTATTAATTATTATTATAAATTATTATTTTTTAATTAATATGTTACTATCTTTAATAATTATTATTAATTCGAGTTCTTAACTATCGATTTATTATTATTATATTTATTATGTATTATTATTAAGAAACTATATTTATTTGTTATATTTGTTCCTTATTAAATAATAGAAAAAAGGAAACAAAAAAAAAATTTAATATAGAGGAATACAGTAAAGACTTCATTTCATACTAATTGTGTACTATGTGAGCACAACTATGGTATATAAAAAAATGGACCAAAATATTAGAAAGGTAAAAAAGCAAAAATTGATTGCAACACAGAAAAAATTGATGCCAAATGCAGAATACAAGGTGGGGCTCTACAGATTAAGGGCTGTTGCAACAATAGAATAAAAGCCATAAGAGAAGGCCCTATGACTAAAGGAGAAATAACCTGTATTAATATACGGAGCAGATTACTGCAAGCAATATAATGGCCATGTGACCAAGCTAAGATACTTCCTGCGAAGATAAGCACGTTTAGCATGTTGTGAGGCACAACACCAGAAAATCTGTCACAACGATCTTGCCTAAGAGTTAATACAAAGAAAAATAGAAAGCAAAAAGTTTACAGCATTGGAAATTGCAAGAACAAAAAGAACCAAAAGAAGAAACACAAAACCATTCTATTCAGTTCAAGGACTTATTAATTCACAAAGAAGAACAATTAAGGTGGAATTAAGAGAAATTGACTAAATTCTTCAATCAACAAGTATTATTAATAAAGAAGACTATTAGAAGAAACCTGAGGGACAAACAAGAAACTCTAATGCAAGCTTAAAAATTCAATCCAGAAGAATACAATAAAATGGGAATTTTCAGCTAATCAGACGCCATCTTCAAGCAACTTTAATTTGATCAGTGCAGGCTCTCCACTAATTAATAAATGATACGCAAGCCACCTTACTCAATCTCCTAGCCATTCTGAATCGGCAACCACTCATATAGAAATATAGAAAGGTAGATAGTTTTTTTTCATATGAGTATTAATATTAGGTTGGTGTGTGAATGTGGTATAAGCGTAGATAATTTAATATAATAAGTATATATACCTCCCTATGTAGCCTTTCAAACATGTTATTACAAACTAAAAAGAGAACAAAGATTCTGCTCTCAAATTTGTCCAAAACTAACTGATTATTTTTTATCTGGTTTGTTTACTACTTGAATTGATTAATTTTCATATGCAGACCAATGTATATTTATTTGTTTACTGTTTTTAGCATTCTATTATGTTAAATTTTTATTATCGTTCTCATAATTGTTAGTATTGTTTTATTATTTTAGTATAAACTCGGAGGTGTTCAGTTCTCTACTAGAGAGGGCGAAGAAATGAGAAACATGTTCGTGTTCTGACTGCGTTTTACACTAATCCTGATTCAGGGTGATTTCTAACCACTGATTCGTCGTTAATCTAAAAGTCTCTTCTAATTATTAGGGTTGGATGAAGTACACAAAGCTGTCACATAGGTGGAGGAATGATCATCCGATTGACATAAGTATAAATAAGCATAAATAAGCACATAAATAAAAATAATAAAATTAAATAAACAAATATATCACGGTAAACTTTTCTATATACCATCGAAATTAGTAAAATTTTATCTAGCTAATATACCATATATAAAGTTGGTGTTAAAAATAACAATCCTTCCTTAATGAGTGATATGAGTTCGATAACTATTTACTTTTAATATTTTTTTTTTATTTTTATGTAAATATATACCTACATAAAAAAAAAAATTATTTTGAGCGAATTAAAAAGCGCTTGAAACTGAAACAACTGAAAGAGGTTTTAAGGTTCCTTCAGTACAAAAAATTAAGCAGCGGTTACCATTTTTAAATTTAAATCATTATTAGGCAAATGATGGCATGCTTTTCTTAATGAACTTAGATTTAAGTCTCGAAATTAAAACGAATGAATTAACATTAGATGCAAAAGTAGAATCCATTAAAATCCTCATGTTAGTGAAATTAATTCAGAATCTGAGAGGCAGATAAAATATCTCTAGCTCTGTTGTGGGTGTAACATTAAAAGAAAGTCATATTAGTCGGAGTTGAATAAAGTGATATTTATCAAAATCATATGAGTAAATATTTGAGCCAACGGGATTATCCAAACACAGACATGTGCTAGTAATCTAGTCGGAGGTAAAGTAAAGTAAATTAGTTGCAAAAAAAGTTCAAATAGCACAATTACATCTGTTGCTCGACATTAATTGTAAATAATATAATTAGATTCACAAAAATAAAATTACTATAGAGCAATGCTTATTTTGTTAATCTCAAATTTATCTTGGTTGCTATATAGTGTACCAAAGCGGGAATATATGACAAGAAACACGTTGTAGCATTTTTGAACCTACCAAACATAACGTGAGGCAGTCCCATATCACAAAATTGTAAAGCAGAGTCCTTTGGGTATCCACGAAAATGAACACATGAAGACTTTAGAAATCCAATTTTTCAGTATTGAGCGATACTACGTATCTGATTAAAAACTAGAGGATTCAGAAAAATGTGAGAACCGTTTGTAAGCTAATCACAAACTCACAACATCAAACATAGTATAGGTGACAACAAGCTAATAAGACCAGCGCTGGGTCTATAACATTAGTTAAGAACACTTTTATAAACCAAAAGTTAGCACAGTGAGTAGGCTCCCTATTAATATATTCCTCTTCCACAAAGATTTCTGGGTTGGGGCGGGGGGGTGAGCCTCCACCTGAAATATTTAATTTGGAAGTTGATCCGAATCTAAGATTTAACAGATTTTATATGGCTAGTTTTTAAGACCATATATAGAAGGAAGAATACCGTAAAATGAAATTGAATCCTAGCCTTCTTATTTAATTAAGTATATCAGAATTACGTAGGCAGAAAATATAGTAAGTGCCAAAGGGTTGTCGATGCATTTATTCTAGTATAAACAATAGTTCAGTTATAAATAAAATTAGTTTTGAGGTACGGCAGTAGGAAAATACTCGAATGACTTATTCTTCAACAGTGCTAAGTATGGAATATGAATTGTTCAAGTCTATTCCACCAGCCTTATCCTTCTCATCTTACTCGTAGAATCCTAAATAAGGGGGCTCAGACGAGACTGGTACATTGAAATATTCTCAAGGAATGAGGATGTGTGAAGCCATATGGGGCAGATATTTTTGTATGTTTAAGCTGCTATTTGTTAATTCTTCTCATGTGATGGCTGTTTGCCCTTCAATTTTGGAAATATATTACTTCCATTGAAATGAATTGAATGTCTACTCGGTTGCTATTTATAGAATAGTTTAATAACACTTTCTCTCTCCTTTACAAGCAGCGTTGATAAGTGATGATATAGTTGATAGTATGTCTATTACTGAAGATACATTCACAAAATTGCTTCTCAAAATATTCTTAAGTACAGTTTACAAAGTTTGTTGAAAAAGAAGCAATCAGCTGAATGTCATGTGAAGTACATCCCCTCTTTTGAGAACTTGGCTATTGGTATATCAAAAACCCCACAAACAAGTGCCATATTACTGAGTGAAAAAAGGTAAGTCACTTTATACAAATAGAAAAATAATAATGACCATAGAAAGAATAATAATAATAATTAATAAAGTAGATGAATGATATTATAATAGTAGTGACTACAATAAAAGAATTATGGTAGTAGTAATACAGTAGTAATAATAAATAACCATTAAACTCAGTTTGCTAATTGCTTTCTTGTAAAAAAAGGATAATCATTCAGTATACTTTAAACACTGTAAAATCCTATGAAAAACATAAGCCAGAGAGTGATAATAATAAAGTTCATTAAAGACAATAAAAATTATGCTTTTATAAGATGTTCTCAGATCAAATCACTTAAGTAGTAATTGTAAAAGACCATAAAATAATGTGAAAAAATGTAATAAGCAACATATAACATTTCTGCATAGAGAAAAAGATAAGTCGCCAAAGAGCAAGATGTTCAATTACATACTCACCAGCAGCACTCACTGGGAATTTTAAGATAAATACTAAAGATAAGAGAAAAGTAGAGGTTTTAAAAGAATCAGGAAAGTAATGACAACATCTGAAAAACTTTCAGACAAATAAGTTAAGTAATAAAGTGGGCTTATTTTTTTACCACTGTTTTTCCTCAGTACCTATAGTTAAATTATAAAGCTTATAATAGTGTAGAATGTGATAAAAGGTGATTAAGTTAACATACAGGGTCTAGATCACTTCCGCCACATCTGATCTTTCTTTTACATGCGTCAACATGTTTATGGATTTTAAAATGTTATACGTCTATGCATAGTCTCATGAATTCAGGTATTGTATAGTAATTAACCAGTGAGAGTGCGCGCCGAATAGATTATAGATATTATCTACTATTGATTATGCGGATCAACATAAAATAACAGACAATATTTCTCCATTTTAATAATGAATGAGTCAAACTATTATCCGATATGTTCGAGGATTGAGGAAATCTGAAACCATAAATAATATTTACGTAGTACCCTTCCTGCCAAAAAAGAAAAAAAAAGAATAGAAAAGGGACAAAATGGGCCCTATTAAAATAGAAGAAAAGTTCCACTTAATCAAGATGTAAATGATTAGAATACTCTTGAGTCAGTAGCTGCCGGACTTCAATTTATAATCAAATTGGATTATTGAATAGCGAATGAAGAAGGGGTGGGAGAGGGTAATTGGTGATTAAAGTATACCGCAATTGAGAAGTAGTGGGAGGAGGGCATAATCAAGACGGCTCCTTTGCACGTTAAGGTATTCGATTTGGATGGTGCTCATGTGAGTACATGGTTGCACATAACAAGGTTTCGACGATTAAGTTCTCCCGAGAATGGTATACCAGACTTTTCATGATGTTAATGGATTCGATATCAGACCAAATACATATAATAGATAGAATCTAAACCTTATTTGAAAAATATTGTAGCTTAGGTAGTCAGTATTTTTCCGTCTGAAAAGAATCCTAACATCACAGTCTGTTGACCAGGTGTTGAATGAATTATAAGGTGGTGTGTATATAACAAGTAGTAGGTGTGTGTTGAAAGATGTACTGTACACGTGATAGACGTAAGCAATGACTGGTGGTTGATAATTTCATGAGGTGTTGGTGTGTTAGTCGTGTCATTTAGAAAATGATTGTGAGATAATGTTGCAGGTGTGGGTTGTTCAAGTGTAATGTTTTCCTAATTATTAAAAATTGCCCCGTCTATTAGCACCTAAATTTTGTAATTCATTAAGTAATAAGATTACCCAAGTGGGATGAGGGAGGTCATGCATAAAAAGGTAAAAGAGTGTAGGTGAAAGAATCGCTCCCAGGGAAACTCCCATTATAAAATTTGCACGAATAAGGAGTGGTGTCCTTGGATTACTCTACCTGTGTGACTGGATAGGATATTTGCTATTGGTTTTTTATCTTTGATGGCTATACGTGTTTAAGATTTTTGTCTATTAAAAGGTGACGGGTGACTATATCAAATGCCTTGCTAATGTTCTTTGCCACAAGGAGAGTATGTTGAGTGTGTGGTGGGTTTGTTTAAAGTCTGTGAAAATCGATTGGGTTAGATCAGAAATTTCAATGAGGATTAAAACTTTTGAATTTTATAGAGTAATGATATACGTCTGTACGAAGCTGGGTAGTTTTTTTAATATTAGTATTATACACGCATGCTTCCATAAAGGAGGTTGAGTGTTGGCTTTTCATGCAACATTAAATATTCGTGTTAGTGCTGCGATAGAATTGGTTCATAGGTGTTTGAGGTGAATATTGGATATATGCGAATTTTTAAGGTTTTTAATAAAGTCATTTAAAAGAGAAAGGAAGTTATAAGTAAACTGTATAATACCTACATAATTGGGACCCAAAATTTTGTCAAAATCCTTCCCTTATTAAAAAAGTTTACTCATATTATTTCCATATGTAATTGTGGTAGGTTTAGCCAATTACCTATTAAAACACCCTTTTACTCGTAATCATTTCATATGGCTTATCTTTACAACGAGAGATTTAGGAACTCCTAGATTGGGTTGATAGTTTTTGCACGATTATAAACTGTACGGTAGGTCATACAATCGATACAATGTTTAAAAAGAGATAATAAATTTATTTATTTTATTAAAGAAATTGTTAGATAAATAAGCGAGAGAATATGATGCGTATCTAAAAATAAAATGGAGGTCAAAACTTTATATATGCTAGCATATAATTAAAAAGGTAAAAGAGAAATAAGGAAGATGTTTTTAATAAAGCTTAATAGAGAATTAGGAAAGGATGTTGTATTAGAGATATGAGGAATACGTTTTTAAGGAAGTTAATAATGAATTAGAAAAGGATGTTGTATTAAATTATATGAATGACCATCTTTACTAGACGAAATTTGTACAAGTCGTTTTATTAAATATTATTTGTATGAACTTTAATAATAATTTCTTATAATAGTTGTAAATAGTTCTTATAGTTATAATAGTTCTTAAAAATAACAGATCTTAAAATAACTGAAGAATAAACAATTTACCCTTTATACGATTATTATGAAATGTAAATATGTTGCCTACTAGTTAAAGAATTCACATGTATGTTGTGTTTTTTTTAAAGCTCACATTTTTTTCCTTAATAGAAGAGAGCAACTACAATAAAAAGGAGGATTCGAACTAAGTTTGTTCGATAAGAATTAATATGTCAAAAATTATACCCACAACGGATCCAGAAATCACACATTTAAATTTGACTTAAGTTAGTCATAGCTTTATATTTTTTTATTGCGTTGCTTTGCAGTGGAGAATAAGGTGCTGAGCACAGATTTGGAAAAAAAGGATAGGTTAATAATTTTAAGTCGAATATGGACAGAATTCGAGTAAAAATATGCTTAGAATAGAACCTGAAATTGAAAAGACAATTAAATTGAGAGAGAGAGAGAGAGAGAGAGAGAGAGAGAGAGAGAGAGAGAGAGAGAGAGAGAGAGGAGAGAGAGAGAGAGAGAGAGAGAGAGAGAGAGAGAGAGAGAGAGAGAGAGAGATTGCAGTGATACAATCTAATTAACAGAATGATTAATATTGATAGTGATAAATGTGACAGCCAGAGATAGTATCTAGGCTAAATCCCAACAAAATATAAGAAATAAAAGAAAAAGAGTAAGATTACAAAAATGCAAATGGTGAGTAGAGAAGTATATCAAACGAAACAAGAAAGGTAATAGATAACAGAATAAATGGGGTAATCCTCAAATAATAAAATTTTGCTAAATGTAAGAAAGGAGATTGGTAAAATTGGAGGAGAAAAGAACTTCAGAATCATTGAGATGGAAATTGTCTGCGAAGTAACCAAAGAGATTTTAAATAATATAAATAGTGGAAATTGTAGAATTCAAGATTTGAAATTGAGATGAGAGAAAGATGATTACGATATTTAGTGAGCATTAGATTATTTTAAGTTATGCAAAAAGAAAAATATATACCTTATTTATTCGAGCGTTTCTTGTTCTTTGATTTATCCCATTTGCAATCAAAATTTGACTAAGAGATTTTTGAGTGTCATCTGGCAACATTTTCATTTCTCTCGTCCTAGAATCAAATTGGTCAATGGCTTCGTTCATTTCATCTTCCTCTTCCACTACTGAAGGTCTGTGTCTCTTTGGATAAGATTCTCCTGATTCCATGTCCTCCAATTCCCGTCGAGGAGAAATAATATAGTTCTTTGCAGCCATGCCGTTGAGGTGATGAATTGGCGAACCATCATTGAAGATGTTGTCTGATTTCTAGCATAAATAAATGAAATATATTTTTTAACGAATTATTTTTTTATTTCAATAGTCGGGATCTAACGGGTATTGCCCTATGGGAAGAAGGAATCCTTTTAGAGTGTTCCTAGGATCCGCCTATGGGGTCGAAACAACAACCGTTTTCTTATTTTATAAATGTTTAAGTATTTATTATTTTTATTTATTTGTTAATAGGAAATTTAATTTTATTTATTTATTTGAGCCACTGTTACCATATTATGATGACAACAATGGCTTAAATGTTGCCATATAATGATGATAAGTTAATCAAAGTAAAAATTAGGCCGTTCACATATTTAAATTTGACGTAAGTTACCCATAGGTTTTATATTTTATTTTGAAGCTTATCTAGAGAATTTCAATTTTTGTATTATTTAAATTAATATATTTTTTGCAATAATTGATTTTTATTTTATATTTACTTAGCAGAATAATTTTTATCGACCTGAAGCACCCCCAAGTTTAATATTTTCTTCCGCATTTGGGATTTATTTGCTATAAATTTTGATTATTATTATTGAGTAACTTAAACGTAACCCTCCAATAAAAATTTATTTATAAATCCTTAAATAAATATTAGTGGCTATCTTCATAGTATAGATAAAATAAGCATTATAGTGCTTCAATCAAATGTTATAATTTTAGGACCCTTTTGTGTGTGTGGGAGTGTACTTTTTCGCTCAAAATTTGCTGCCAAAGGGGAAAACAAAATTAATATGGCTTCGTATATAGCAAAAGTTTATTTTTGTTATAAAAAATATTTTTAGAATTTCTCGTGGAAAATTTTGTTTTAAGGAAAATGCTTAATATTTTTTATGAAAATTATTTATTCCTTTATGTTCGAAAATGCCATGAAAAGGAGGATGTCAAGTAAAAAGGAATTTAGAAATTGGTTTACTATATGACCCAATCAAAACGTTGCTTACATTTCGACGAAGGCAAATGAAGATGTAGCTTTCTTTCGAAAAGCCATTGACAATTTTGAATAGCATAAACTCAGTTTGCCCGATAATTTCCCTATCTATCTGACTTACTGTGTGTTAATATACTTATACTGTGCGATCAACTTTAGTTCTTGTTGCAAAATTTATTCGCAAATTAGCAATAAATTCTACTTACCTTAAGATTAGAAAATTTGGCATCTTGTTGATATAAGTAATGATCCTCCCTTACAAGACCACATCTACAGATGTCATAACCGGTTATCTTAGATCTATTAGCATCTAAACTGTATTTAAGACATTCCTTCCGAACAAACGTTGATCTGACAAAGTTTAATGTCAATTCTTTGGCCTTCTCGTTGCGATTTTTCCTTTGCTTTGCGGCACTTGTTTTTCTTTTCAAACCTATTTTCTTTCTAGCATGAAAATCGGCAGAAAAAATCATTAAAATCAGTATGACCTTAGGAGGCGTCAAAGTTGAAAATGCCCTATAAGCTGAAGTAATTCCCCGGTTAGGTTAGGTTAGGTTAGGATAGGTTAGGTAGGTTAGGTTAGGTGTATGTTACCTTATGTTATAATTATAAATTTATGTTATAAATTTACGCCTCTTCATTTAGACTTGTACCAAATCATTAAAATCAGAATGACCTTACCAGGTTCAAAGTTGAGAGAACAGAATAAGATCATAGTTGAAATAATGAATAAATATTATTAATTCATATAATTTATAAAAATGTTTTATAAAATATTAAATAAGTATCAATACCAAAAAAAAAGCTTCTTGCTAATGAAGAACGGTTTTCTATATTGGCCAGCAAGCTAAGAATCCAAAACTAAAAGAAATTAAAAGCGATGATCAACTAAAATTTAACTTTATATATGAAAATTTTGGATCAACAAAATGAATTTAAATTATTTTCACCAGTAATAAAATCTAAAAGTATAACCAAGGTTGCCCTACCCCAGTTTACAGAACCATTTGCTAGCATTATCTTAAACTTATCAAGATATATATATATATATATACTATATATATATACTATATATTGTTTATAGTATATATATATATATATAATATATATATATATTATATATATTATATTATATAACTTATAATATATATATATATATATATAATATATATATATATATATAACTTTTAATTGTATTTTAACTGTACGCTGTTACTCAAAGATAACCAAGGTTGCCCTCTTGCTATTGGCTTACGGAAGCACGTATGCTAGGTATTATCTTAAGCCTATCAAGATAAACTATATAAAAAAAGAAAATTTTTACAAGCATTTAACTGTACCTCTGCAATGTCCACCTTTGGTCATTCATCGCATAGTTGGTCAGGTCATCAACTTTAAATCGGTCGAATGGATTCAATGTAAAATATAATGTCCGAACTGAAGAGACACCGACGGTGGCTTTCGACATACGCCTCGATTCAGGTACTGCAGAAGGCAGAAGTCTTCAAGAAACAAGATAAAATTAATATTTATCAACGTAAAGTATTTATATAAAATAATTAAGCTTAATATACATATATAAATGATCGTCCATTCGTTCTCCCAATTATGCTAATAAAAATAACGATGACGCGTTATTATTATTATTATTAATAATAATAATAATAATAATAATAATAATAATAATAAATAATAATAATAATAATAATAATAATAATAATAATAATAATAATAATAATAATAATAATAATAATAATAATAATAATAATAATAAAAGGTTAGGAAAAAGAAAATGGTTAAAAACAAATTATTATTATTATTATTATTATTATTATTATTATTATTATTATTATTATTATTATTATTATTATTATTATTATTATTATTATTATTATTATTATTATTATTATTATTATTAGTGTAGTAGTAGTAGTAGTAGTAGTAGTAGTAGTAGTAGTAGTAGTAGTAGTAGTAGTAGTAGTAGTAGTAGTAGTAGTTGCTGTAGTAGAGTTAGGCAGCTAAATATATTTTAAATAGTTTGTGTTTAAAAATAAAAAATTTATCAACTTGACTTTGAACCTTGAAGGTGAATGTAACTGTTCTTTCAATTGACTTCCAAACTTCATTGCGGACAACGAAGGACCCAAACTCTCAGACACCCTCGGAAGAATTTCAGTCAGTACTTCGTCGTTAGTGGCCGAAGAAGAGGTCGTTTTGCTGAAATATAAACAATTAGAACAAAATAAAATCTTTAGAGGAAATCAGGGGAATTGGTGTAAAGCTGAAGCTTGAGGTATATAGTACTAGTTGTTGTTGTTGTTGTTGTTGTTGTTGTTGTTGTTGTTGTTGTTGTTGTTGTTGTTGTTGTTGTTGTTGTTGTTGTTGTGTTGCTTATATTGTTGTTATTGTCAACGCCACTGTTGCTGAAAGAATAATAGCTTAAAAACAATAATAATTAGTTTTATCTACAACAAAAGTGAAAATTAAATTCATGCTAAAAAACATTAAAAAATATATATATAATTTCGACACTTGTACTTCAAAATACATTGGACGTAATATTTGATTTTTTTTTCTTTTGATTTTTCCTAGTTATGACCACCGCTCACGGGCGCAGCCCTATTCAAGGAGGGTGAGTAAAATAATATATACATGGGTATTCTGAAATTATTTATTAGATTTCTCGAAAGCATTCGTGTAGTTCGCACACAAACCCTACTCTTAAGCAATTATGAGAGACTTAGTATCATAATGGTCCACTTACAATGGTTTCAGTCATACTTATCTGACCGAACACAACACGTTCGTTTAGGAGACACATCATCCTCACTTTCCTCAATTTCCCAAGGTGTCCCTCAGGGCTCTATACTGGGGCGCTATTCTTTAATATATATACAAATGACTTTCAAAATTGTCACCAGTTCAATACACTCTCAATAAGGATTGAATTTTTTTGCTGGACTATCTTGGTACTCTTAAATGCGGATCTTCCGTCAGAAACAGGAGTACCTCTATTTTACAGCAGATTGTGGTATGTTTCTGTCGCAAAATACTAATATGTATTTTTCTTTTCTTTTTTCGCTTCAACAAAATCTGGAATTTTATATCCGACTGTAACGAGATTTCTGAAAATCCTGCGAATATCTTTAAATTTTCTCGGAAAGCTCGGATGTAAAACATATTATCATTATTATTATTATTATTATTATTATTATTATTATTATTATTATTATTATTATTATTATTATTATTATTAATTATTATATTATTATTATTATTATTATTATCATTAATTGAAAACATGGCGTTACTATTGCCTAAATTATATTACCAAAAAATTAAGCTTGGCAAATGAACACAATAACCCCACTATCATTGACATATGTGGTCAAATATCGTGGCACAACATATCCTTTTAGACTAACACTGACCTCTCCGGCCACTACCCTTTCAATCCTTACATTTGAATCTTTGACTGTTTCCCCTAGTAAAACAGAAAGTAGAATATAGGCTAATATCAGAAGACCGTAAACTAACATTTCTACGCCAAATAAAAAATACAGACTTCTCCTTTGTCCTCAACGATAATCTTTCATTAGATGAAAAATACAAAAAAATTTAGTTCCATTCTATACAACACGTATGATAAAAACTTTCCCATAAAACACAAAACAATCTCAGAAAAGAGGCCAATTACTAACCTCAATTAGACAAAAACACAATCTACATACCAATGCATGTTTACACAGAATATTCCTCAACACTTAAAAAACTAATAAGGAAATCCAAAGCTAGTTTCTTTGCTGATAAGTTCAACCAGACTCAATCAACCCAAGTTCGCATGGGCATTATTACAACATTTTAAACCGTCACAATAAACAAAAAAACAAAAATTGAAGAATTAAAAATAGGTGATGAAATAGTTACAAACAAGCAACGCATAGTCAATGAATTGAACTCCTACTTTACTACCGTAGGGGCAGCCTTAGCAGCCGAGGTTCCAGAAACAGAGAGGGTTTTTGCCGATTATTTAAGACCACACGAAGGGCAGAACTTTGCATTCGAAAGAATATCAACATCTGACGTTGAGTGTGTAATAAATGGTCTCATGAATAAAGGCTCTGACTTTCAGAGTGTCCCGAACTGGATATGCAAACATTGTAAAAAAGAAATCTCACCTAATTTAGCCTCTCTCTATACAACTCAATTGAACTACATCATTATCCAACTGAATTAAAAATCGAAAAGTAACCCCATGTTCCAAGAGCTCTGACATACCTCCCTTCCGAAAAACTCTCGTCCGATTTTATCTACATACAACTGGTAAAATCTTTGAAAAACTAGTCCATGCTCAACTTACTAATTACTTGCATGAAAATGGGCTTCTCTCACAAAATCAGTTTGGCTTCACCAAAAACCGCAACACAGAGGATGCTCTGATATTCCTTACTGAAAAACAAACATGTGTACTTTTACTACTAGATGTAGTTCCACACAACCTACTACTCTTAAGAAAATTAGAGAGACTTGGTATCACTAATGGTCAACTACTAACATGGTTTCAGTCATACTTATCTGACGGAACACACATAATACTTTCGTTTAGGAGACACATCATCCTAACTTTCCTTAATTTCCCACGGTGTCCCCTCAGGGCTCTATACTGGGGTCGCTATTCTTTAATATAATATACAAATGGACTTTCAAATTTGTCACAGTTCAATACACTCTCAATATGCCGATGACACTGTAATCTTAATATCAAACCGTAATATAAACACACTTAGCGACAAAGTAAATAATGAATTAAAAAACATTATAACATGGGTAGAGGCAAACAGACTCTCCTTAAATCTACAAAAACAAACAATAGTATAACAAATCATAAAGAACCCTGTTCACTAAATGTTATGGAGCACAAGATATAATTATATAATCGGCTAATCACTGCCAGTTATTAAGGTGTTATCCCTGATAGACAAGATTTCTTTCAAAGAACCATAAATAGTCTCTTAGCCAATTATCCTATGCTAACTATGCATTCCTAAAGATAAAGATTTATTGTTCCAAAATATATTTTAAACCCTTTTACTATAGTCTTGTTTATCTTTTCACCTAATCTACAGTCTTTCAGTATGGGGTTGTGGAAGTGAATACCTTCTACAACTTCTAATCGTTATGCAAAAAAAATAATAATCGTGTAATATCAATCCCTCGATACTGTGAACACGCAACCCACTATTCAAAAATTGGTCGTGTTAAAACTTAATTATATTTACCTCTAGCAGTCAGTAGTCACATAACTTCAACTTCACCACAACGGAATGCAAATGACTTTTGCAAACATAATTAATAGGAACCAAACTTTTGAGAACAAACAATCAACGTAAACAAAATTCCCTTACCCTAGACAAAGCGAAATCACCTTAACGAAATCTCGGAGGGTCATCTCTCAAATAAGGGCATAGATTTGTGGAATAATCTATCCAAAAATGTTCAGGATACTCACCTTGGGATCGTTTCGTAGAAATATAAGAAGCTTCTTATTATCTAAATACTAACAGGGCATTCATACCCTCTTTAAGTCCTATTCTATGACGAAGGATGGTAATGATTCCAATTGCTATTATTAAATATTTCATTGTTATTCTCAGAGTTTCTCTTAGAATTTACAAAGCCAATGCTGATAGCAGTTTGATGTTATGAATTCCAATATTACAAGTAAATATTTTTGAAAAATTGCATTCTTCTTTTTTTTTTTTAAACTTTAAATTTATAATATTATTTTATTATACATTTTGCATCTTATCCACTAAAAAATTATCTTTTATAACATTAATTTAATTAATAATTAATAATAATTTATTATTATTAATTATTAATTATATATTAATTATATATATTATTATATTATTAATGATATTATTATATATATCATTCTTATTATATTATAATATTAATTTAATATTATTATATTAATATTAAATTATATTTAATTATTTGGATTAAATTAATTATATTATTATATAATATTCTTATTAATTTAATTATATTAATTATAATTCTGAATTTTGACATATTACTTTATTTAATTTATAATGTAATGAAATAAAATATTAAGTATTTTATATGAATTTTTTTGATGATCATTTTTTAGGAGGTTTTAAAATCTAAAATAAGAAAATTTTATTTGCAATTAATGATATGGTATGCTTATAAAATTGTGAAGCTATTTTTTTTAAAATTTTTAGTTTAAATACACAATAGGATATTTTAAATTTAAAAAGATAATTCACTCCATATAGTTTGATTATCGTTTTGCAATTATTAAAACAAACCATTATAGCAGATAAAAGTTATCACTCTTTCCTTCCTAGAGGTAGGCATTAAAATGTATAATGGTATTAAACAGAAAATTTGACTCCCTTCATTAGATTTATTTTATTATTATTATTTATTTTTATATTTTAGAATTTAGTATAATAATATTAATTAGTCTTATTTAATCTTGGATTATTTGTTTTTTAATCGTAATTAATCGGATTACTTATACGCTTATTATTATTTAGTTGGATTAGCTATGGAGGATTATTTCATTATTTATGGATAATTCTATGTATTTCATTTATCTACTCTATGTATTATATATTTATTATTATTATCTACTTCACTCTCATTTACCTTTATTACATTATTATCCGACATTTTTCTTTTTTTGACTTATTATTATTATTATTATTATTATGTAATTATTATCTACTGTCATTTCGGATGCTAATTATTATTATCAGCATTTATGACATGACTAGAGCATTATTAGTGTTTATGTATTATTATCCTGTACTTTATTTTGTTTAGATTATTTGAATTAAATAACCTTATTTAGTGATGATTATTTTTTATTATTGTTCAGTATCATGTTCTATTTAATTTATTTATTTGGGACGTACCGTTTGGTTCATTATATTATATTATTTTAGTTTGATCTTATTTTATTTTAGTATGTGTTATTTATTATTATTATTCTTGATTATTTTATTCACTTATTTATTGTTATTTTTGAGGTTGTATGGTATTGTTATTACTATGGCATTTCATTATGGGGATTTATTGTTTATATTCTATTTATTTATTTTATTTGACCTTATTCACCTTGATTTCTGCGATTTGTCGCCCGATGTTTTCCCATTGATTCACATCGTCCACTTTATCTAATGTGAAACTAGAACTTTTGAGTCAGATTTATTGTATGTTAGTTTATTGTATATTTATATCCACAATATCCTATAATGTATTATTATTATAGTATGTGATTTATTTTATTTTATTATTACATATTATTATTTATTTATTTGGGCACAATTTATTTCTTATTTATAATTAATTTATGAGATATATTGTACTATATTATTGTGAAAGTGAATTTAGTATCATAATGAGCGTTCTAATTTATAATGTTGTAGATGTTCTAACTCGCAGAACAGCCATTTTTTCCATATTTTCTAAGTGGTTATTTCGAACCGCGATCATACTTGTATTCTCTACTGGTGGTTTCAGGCTCAATTCTCAGAATAAAATAAACTTGAGAAGCAATCCAGCGTTTTTGTGAAAACTTTTAAGTACCACTCTAGAGTATTTATATATCGCACTGGCACGAGTCATGAGTCATCTATGCGGAGATCGATGTCAATGACCTCAAATTTATTACAATATATGATTGAAATCACAGTATACTGATTTGTATGTATGTATATAAAGTGGCAAGTAAGATTTACATAATTGAAAGTTTTTTTTTATTTATAGCTAAGAGTTATAGAGAGTACGTAGATAGCGATACCCTAATTAATTATAAGTATCCTCATATCCAGAGCAAGATATGCTAGTCATATGACTAACCTAAATAAATATTTGTTATACACATATATATATTTTCCATTTCATTTAGTATTTATTCTGTATTGGTTGAGAGAGGCGGCACGGTGTGGGCTCTTTCTTATTATATACCGAGGTAGTGATGTACGGCCATTGCCTCTAAATATCACAAGGATAGATTCTCCGCGTCGCGCTGTCAATAAGAATGTCAGAAGAATTAGAGTAGAATTGAGATCTGGTGGAATATCTGGGATAGCTCTCCATGTGTAAAGCTTCTTGTAATTGTGTTTTACGATCTATCGGGACTGTTATCTATGTTGTTGAACGACGAGCAGTGAGGTTTGAGCAGAATCTGCAGTGTGGTATGAGCCTGCGCCGGTGGGCTTAAGGCAGTTCACGAGATGTATGAGGTTCATTACGCCAGTAGCTATTTACAGTATATGTGTGTATGGTCAGATCGTGACTGCACACCAATTATGTGAGAGTGTGGCTCCATTAGTGAATACCAAGTCTCTCTATTTCTTAAAAAGATAAGTGCACTATGTTGGATCATCATACATCTAGTAGTAAAGTAACATGTTTGTTTTCAGTAAAGGATAATCAAGAGACCTCTGTCTTGGCGCTCATTCATCCTGCGACGCATATTCGTATACCCGCCACTCAGTGATCTCCATCTATGTATGTTGAGAACGACGATAGCGCACCAGAATTTTCAGTTTTCGATAGGCGTTGTTAAATGATACATGTTAAGTTTTATGCTCCTTAGTTGTGATCTGTAGATTGATGTTGATATCTCGCAACTAGGATATTTTCTTTATATCCCAGATATATTTTTAGTCACTTAAAGTCTGATTTAATTGGATAGTTATGACGACGACAGTACATAGACAGCGTATTTTTACGAGCTGATCGCCTTTTAGTGAAGGTGCTGTCTTATTTTGTTGACAGATCTTTTGATTTAATAAAAGGAGGTTTTTATGATTCTTTTATTCTTAGTAAGTTTTGTCTGGGTGGAAGGTTGTTTAGTTATTATTAGTAGAAGATTTGCGCCTGTATTTTCACTGGAGCGAGAGTCTCGCTCAAAAGTTCCAGTCAGAAGCATACTGCGAGTCCAAAAAGCTCATGCGATAAAGTTTGTTAATTATGTATAAGAAAATCGTACGTTTATTCGTGCTATAGGGAGTGGTGTGTGAAACTGAAATTTTATATTATACAATAATGTGGCCTTTGTTCGAGTTTCAGGTTGATCGTGTAGATAACTTGTGTCGCAGTGGCCGCTTCGCACATGGATTCAGAAAGGAGATGTTCTTACGTCCTAATAATAATGGATAGGAGTGTATGTGTTGCAGACCTTTTTCAAATAAGTAAAAATCTTAGGAGCTACATTGATCGATATTTACAAACAAACGAGACCGATTGTCAGTGTTGATCAACATCTTTTTTTATTCCTTATAACAGAATTGCAAAGTCTCTGGCCCTTGCCGTTGTCAGTCTGTGTAATACACGTGTGTTTGACAAAAGACCCAACGCCTAAGGTGTGCATCACTCATCATCGGAAATATATATTTATGTCGGAGATTGGAGAGAAGTAGATCTTAGTTCACTTATATTATTCATTATTCGGATTTATTTAATTAAAATTATTGTAAGGAGTTAGGACTTTATTTATTATTATGACTATTATTATTTATATATTATTATGACTCTGTTTGATTTATTGATTTGTTAATTTATTATTTGTATATTATTATTAATTAATTATTTCAATTATCTATTATTTATTTATATTAATTATTTATATATATATTCACTTTATTTCATTAAATTTATTTATTATTTATTAATATTATTATGTTATTTTATTTATTATTATTTATTGATTTATATATTTATATTATTGATTATTATTGATTATTAATTCATGGAGTACTGTAAATTAATACAGTAATTGAACTAATGGATATTGTATTAGATTGAAAGTATATCATTTAGTCTAATCCCACTGTTTTAGTTTAGGTTTTAGAGTTATTATATTCACGTATTTGATGAGTTTGGTTAATATTTGAGTCCATCTATTATTGGATTTATTGATTATTATTTAACATTATTTATCTATTCATAGTATTAATCTCAATATAGCATTTATTGAGGCTATATTTTCCTCTATTAATATTTTAGTTATTTTTATTTCAAATTGATTGGTATTACATGTTATTATATTCTTGTGTAATATCATCCTATCGCACTTTTACGGATTATTTATTATTGTATTCCATCTACTCTATCTAATTCTATATTAGCTAATTCTCATTTTATTGGTGGTTGTTGTTTGCTCATGATGCGCATAATTGAGGCTGTAGTTAAAACGTCCCCCTGTCATATTAGTCCATCTCTGACTCTCTCTCATCTGATTTATTTTTCTCTGTATTGATATATGATATTGTATTATTGGCTCAGTGAACTTGTAAAACATAGAGAGAATTAAATGGAGATATTGATTATGATTTGATTCTTATTATTTTATTATATTATCTATGTCTTGGGTGACTTTATTATGAATGGATAAACTTTAAATTATATTTTAGTAATTTTTTTATTATTATTCATTAATATTATAACCGATATTCTATTGCAGTTATTAAGTTTTCAATAATAACTTCAAAAGAATTCATTAATGAATATATTTCAATTTATTGATCTATCTAGTTATATTCATTATTTCTAATTTGGCGAATAGCGATGTTGTATAAAACTTAATTTATTATTAACTGTAGTTTCACTTTCTATTTATTATGATATATTCTAGCCTATATATTTACTTATTAACTTTTATTTCTATGTTTTTGTCTTTCAATGGCAATTAGATTTATAAATGTATTCAGATTCATAAGAATTATTTCATATTAATGTATAATCATGAGTATTGTAAGGCGCTTGTGTTCGAGATGTGTCATGTTATTAGTAGTCGGGATGTCTACTTCACTTATATAGAGTGTTATGTAAGTTATGTATGTTATTAAGACAGCCTCAAGAAAAGTCAGGTAAATTCTTTTAACAATGATTAGTGGGGTTAATGGGGTGTTCAATTTTTGGCCGAGTGTTAATATTGATTTGTTTTTTATTATTATTATTATTATTATTATTTATTATTATTATTATTATTATTATTATTATTGATTATTATTATTCATTCATTATTATTATTATTATTTATTATTATTATTATTATTTATTATTGATTATTATTATTATTATTATTATTGATACTACTACTACTAAAATAACAATAATAATAATGTTATATTATGTTATAATATATAATAATAATAAATAATTAATAATATAATTAATAATATAATAATCATAATAATAAATAATAATAATATAATAATAATAATAAAATTATATGTTTAAGATTTACACAATGTGGTGGCAATATTGGAAGAATTTTCAGTTTTTCAAGCCAAGTCTATTTTCTTTTCAGTTAGTATGATGTTTACCAGGCCTTGATAAATAACTCTCTGAAGACAGCTACTCTCTCTCTCTCTCTCTTCTCTCTCTCTCTCTCTCTCTCTCTGCTCCTCTCTCTCTCTCTCTCTCTCTGCTCTCTCTCTCTCTCTTTTCTCATCTTCTCTCTCCTTCTCTCTCTCTCCTTCTCTTCACTTCTTCTCCTCCTCATCTTCCTCTCCTCCTCCTCCTACTGTCTCTATCCTCCTATATACACCCACACCCACACACACACACACACACACACACACCACCCACACACACACAAAGTCTCACAACACACACACATGTCACCCACACAGATACAACTGGAAGACATAAGATGGCAAGGAAGCTCTATTAAGACAGTTGTTATGCAGGAATCTGAAGGGATATGTTTTCAATAACGGGGTTCTTATTTTTAAGATAGTGGGGCTTCGTAACTAACAGCGTAGGTATATTTAAATGAATTTGGCAGTTAAAAATGTATATATTTATATTCATAAATTTTATTAGGTAATTTATGAAAGTTTGTGGATAATTGACACAAGACCTCCCCAGCTGACGGGATTATCCGGGTCTCGACCGAGCAAACCAATTTTCCAGACTAGATTATCCGGTTTTCTGTCAAAGTAGCTGCCAGAGTTAGCAACACTACATAAAACATAAACCGTAAAAAATAGTCTTAAGCCCATTTTACATAAAGGTATCACTTGAACCTTAAAACGGAAAAAGACCATAGACCCATATTTACATATATAAATGTGTGTGTGTGTGCGTGTATGTTTTGTGTGGTGATGTGAGAGCCTCTGGCTAATTGATACTGATTTTTATGCTGTTTGTGTGTGTGTGTGTAGTGTTAGTGTGTGGGTGTGTCCGTGTGTGTGTGTATGTAAGTGTGCGTATAGCCAAATAAAATGATGAATCGAGCTTAGATCAATACATCGTTGAAGGTCACAATTCCTTCAGAGCTGTTAATAAGAAGTCGCAAGCATTATTATCTATTATTTTATTATTATTATTATTATTCTTAATTATTATTATTTTATTATTATTGATTTATTATTATTATTATTATTATTATTATTATTTATTATTATTATTATTATTATTATTATTATTATTATTATTATTATAATAAGGATGTTATTAATAAATTAATTTATTATTAATTTAATTATTATTATTATTATTATTATTAATTTAATTATTATTATTATTATTATTATTATTATTATTATTATTATTATGTATTATTTATTATTATTATTTTATATTATTATTATTATTATTATTATTATTATTATATTATTATTATTATTATTATTATTCATTATTATTATTATTAATTATTATTATATTATTATTATTGTAATGGGGTGGTTGAAACGGAGGTGAACGAATTAGATTTATTTTTCTTTTGTGCAGTGTTGTTAAGGTCCGCCTTCGTGAAAATGTTTGGATAAAAAGGACACGTTTTATATAGTATAGTATATTATATATATATATATTATAATATATATATATAATATATATACATATATATATATATATAATATATATATATATATAAATATATATATATAGCATATTATATTTGAGCTGAGAAACCATGAACTGAACTAACAAAATTAGCTATCTGAAGGTAGCGAACCCTGGGTGCAATTGCAAAAATGAATAATTATATTATTCTACTTATTTATTATTAATTATTATTATCTATTCATTATTATTATTATTATTATTTATTATGTATTGATTATATTATATTATTATTATTATTATTATTATCTATTATTATTATTATTATATGATCATTATTATTATTATCATTATCATTATTGATTATTATTGTTATTATTATTATTATTATTATCTTTATTTTATAAATATAAATATTATATTTACATTATTATTACTTATTATTAGTAAATTATTATTCAACCACTTATTATTATTACTATGAACCATCATAATCACTATCTATTATCTATCTATTATTTATTATTCATTTGGTATGAGTTTTAAGGTTACTACTATTATTATTATTATTATTATTATTTATTATTTCATTATTATTACACTTATTATAATTATGTATTATATTATTTATTATTATTATTATTATTATTATTATTATTAATTATAATTATAATTATATTATAATTATTATTAATTTATTATTATTATTTATTATTATATTATTATTATTATTATTATTATTATTATTATTATTATTATTATTATTATTATTATTATTATTATTATTATTATTATTATTATTATTATTATTATTATTATTATTGTTATTGTGAATATGATTAAATTTTTTTCAAGAATATTTAATGTTCTTTTACAGCTACAAATTCTATATAAATATTTTATACTACTATTAATTAGGGGGTGTTCGGGTGGAGGGCATGACCCAGGCAGAAATTTGTTTACACAATAAAAATCCTTAACAGACCTATTGATATTCTCCAATAAAGGGAAATGAAAAATTCAAAAGTTATGCCAATGGTAATGCGAAAGCGTCACCCCAGAAGCCAATTTCAGTACATACTAAATTTTTAAATTTATTTCGATGATAAATTACATTTATAACTCTCTCTCTCTCTCTCTCTCTCTCTCGTCTCTCTCTCTCTCTCTCTCTCTTCTCTTCTCTCTCTCTCTCTCTCTCTCTCTCTCTCTCTCTCTCTCTCTCTCTCTCTCTCTCTCTGACCGAATAAAACTATTTGAAATTGATTTTGAATTATAATTTTCACATTATATATCAGTGCTTCGAACAGGACTGCGGACCCGGAGCTTGGGAATTCGGGAGGCCGTGGAGCCGGAGCTAAAATTTTGGGGGCCGGAAGCCGCGCGGTCCGGAGTCGAAATTTTTGGGAGGGCTGGAACCGGAGCCAATTTTTTTTGAAAGGTGCCGGAGCCTGAGCCGGAGTCGGAATAGCTAAATATAGGACGCTGCCCTCCGGGCTCCGGCAAGAACAAAATTTAAGTAATTGTTTTATAATTTTATTTTTCAATATTATACTATAATAATATATAATTATATCATTGATATATATAGTAATAATAGTATATATATATATAATATTATATAGATATAGATATATATATATATATATATATATATATAGTATATATATATGTATATATAATATATATTTATATTCTAATATTCTAGTGTATACATAGAATATATATTTTTATTATATATTATATTAGTTTCTTTTTCTATATATATTTTAATATTTACTTTATTTCAGAAATTTCCTCATGTATATTTATTATTCAATGAAAAAAGGTTCTGTACTTCTATGGATAACTTTAATTAATTAAGTTTAATTTCCCTAGAAAATTCATGTCATCTAAACCAAAATCGAAAACGCCTCGTGTACTTATTTATTTCAGTTGTTCTGAAGATAAAAGTACTTACATTTGTCGATGTGAAATAGTTAATTCAATCATGCATGAAATAGTTTACCGTACCACCAGTTTCTCATAGGGGTCACAATACATCTACTAGAGCCTTTAATTAAATGCGACATTTAAAACCCTCTCATCCAGACATTGTTGCAATTGTTAAAAAGAAAGGTGAAGCAAAAGATGTTCAGAATAAACCTTCAGCTTAAAAAATCATACTAAAGTGGATACTTTTCCAGTAGTCAAAAACTTGTTTTGTCTATGTCAAATAAAAAATTAAAAAAAAACAATTGATTACAATGGTTGTTAAAGATAGTGTCCCATTGAGATTTTTTGCAATGACAGGATTTAAAGGACTGTGGGTAGACATGGCTTCGAAACTGGAAGTCTCTTTAGACCGGGAAAATATTCGAAAAATAGTTCTAGAACAAGCGGATAAGCAAAAAAAATTAAGCTTAAAAATTGCTTAGAGACGCTTCGTGCATTTCATTTAAAAATTTATGCTTGCACAAAGGCAAAGGTAAATTATTCTGCTATTAATATATATAGATATGTGGACGAAAATAAAAACAATATTACTAAATCGTTACCAGTAAGAGATACCAAATCGCAGCATTTCTGCGAATATATCCAACTTGTTGGTGACGTTTTGAAATATCGAAATTAAGATGAGGCAAGTAATTAGCTTAGCTACAGATAACGCATCAAACATGATCAGTACGATTGAAAATTTAAATAAGGACAATGAGGATAAGGAACAGGAAACTGGTGTGATACTGATTTTATTGAATGTCAAAAAGAAGTAATAGTTGATTTTAAGAACTATCTTGATAATACTATGAAAAGACTATGTTCCAATGACATTAGCATTGCACACACGAGTTGTGGAGTTTACACTTTACAGTTATCAGTGCGTGATGGTCTCCGTAATACTTATACATCAAATCTTATAAGCAAGGCGAGACAAATAGCAAAAGCAACACGTAGCCAAAATTTTTTTTTAATGGAAGTTTCAAAGCGTCAAGCTGGAAAAGTGTCATTCTTTGATCAAGAGAAAAGAAGGGGAAGTACATATCTTACGCACGAAAGGCTTCTGTAACTTTTACAATTTTATAGAGAATGGAGGTATCTAATTAATGTATTTGAGAATAAAGGAGGGATTTTTGCAAAATGACAAAAAATTCCATGGAAAGAAGGGAAAGAATGTTAACTGAAAACAAAATATATTTGTCAACTATCTTTGTTGTTCCTCAGTTCAGAATCTTCCTTGGAACTGAAGAGATCTGATATTTTAAAGCTAGGAATATTTTTGTGAACTAGGACTGAAAATGAATAACACTATCGAACAGAAATCTGGGTCGGAGTCAGATAGTTCATCAGTTTCAGGAATTCTCCCTTTTGATATCTTGTCAGATGAAGAAGTCAGATTTAACAAACAATGGGACCAATTGGAGCATACAGAAAAGCGGTTAAAAAGACAATCTACCATTAAAAGACAGTCAACCTAAAAATCCTCTAGAAAAATACAAAGTAGAATTCCATAATGCATCAGATGAAATAATGAAAATGAACCGAAAATCAAAGTTAACAGCTAAAGAGGCAATTCCTTGCTATCCAAAAATTTTGCGAGATTCTGCTTACAAAGTTACAGCTTTGAGTCCTACTCAAGTGAGTGGTAAACACTTATTTTCTGCTTTAAAAATAATAAAATCGGATCTAAGGACATAGTTGAAGGATGATTTTATTGAAGCAGTTTTATTTTTAAGAAACTATTGTTTTGTATAAAATTATGACATATCTTCAGGCACAGGCAGTTCATCGCACAAAGAGAATTTATTTTAAAATTTAGAGAGAAAGTGAATTATAATTTTTTTTATTTAAAAAAAAATTTCCTTTTAATAAAAAAGAAATCTATTTTGAATAAAGTTATATTAAGTTCAGGCAGTTTATAGTTCAAAGAGAAATTATTTTAAACTTTAGGATGAAACTGAAATATAATTTGTTGCATTTTTTAAAAATTTTGTTTTTTTTTGCGAAAAATAAAAACAAAGAAAAAAAAAAAAAAAAAAAAAAAAAAAACAAATTTATAATAAAATTATATTACATAAATGTACAGGCAAATTGATTTTTCATGAAATATTGTATAATTTAAAATTTTGAAAAGAAGTTCTATATACTTTTTTTTTTAAATTTCTTAAAAATCTTATTTGCTATAAAATATTATGTTTTTAATTCTAAGATTATATAGATGTTCGTAACAAACATTAATTTTCATCATGCCATAAAAATTTTGTAACAGAATTAATGATGTAGTT